>VYZV01038058.1:13416-35204 GCA_013401275.1 Pandion haliaetus | reverse complement strand
GCTCCCGTGAAGTCAGGACCGAGCCTCGGCCGCATGGGTTGGCCTAGATTTATTGGCTTGAGCGGAAACTCACCGGTTTACGCTGCCGAGGAGGGGTTGAATGGATGAGGACTGAGAAAAAGTTGCCGAATTTGGCCGGTAATAAGGCTGGAAGAATGGGGTGCTAATACTGAATTATGCGTGTACTCGGGAGGAATTACAAGGCATCAGACTCGGGCTTCTAAACAGGGACAGTGCCAAACTTCTAATAACTGTGTAATATGCTTATTTATACCATACAAGGACTTACAAACCTCATTGTGCATAGCAGCTGGGTCGTATTTCTTTACCCTTCCATTCCTCAGGCTCTTTTGCCAAGAGACTGGTACCAAACACTTCTAGGCTGAAAGGAAAACACAAAATTAAATTGCAAAGAAACGATGACAGGAAGCATGGGTAAGATACGGGCTGACATGCGGCCCTTTAATCTTAAGCATCTGCCTAAAATAGACGCAGTAAGGGGGTATTGAAAATATGCACGGTTTTAAATGCAAGTGATTCTCTGCTTCTAAATCGTTCAGTCGAATTATCCGCATGTATTTGCCTGACCTGGGCACGTTTGTAGGCTCTAAGGCTTTGTTTTAGACCGTTAAGTAAATATTTTAACGAATGTTTTAAAATGTTGTAAAGTAATGTGTTACTCAGTCTTGCACCAGGCTCCACTGAAACTCGGTAAATCCAACGAACAACCATATTCCGATTTGGTTTTAAATACTTGGAGCATATTTGATAATTTTGTCCCAGCGTACCAAGTGCACTTACCCCTCATAATTTCAAGCAAGGATGTGTAGGACACAAACAAGCAATGTTCACTACGTAACCAGTAATAATTAAACTATGAACGAATATTCATTTATATAGACATTTTTTAAAAGCTTAAGTATTTTACAAATAAAAGCAAACAATTGTGGAATGGTTTTAATTCTTAAAACTAGCATTAATTTTGTCTAAATGCTCTGGATTTTTATTTTTTAATATGCTGTCTTACTATTTTTTGAAGTAGCATCTAGAAAAATAACATTTGAAGTCCATTGCACATTTTGTACGAAAGAGACTTTACTGTGAGCTCAGCAACACTCTGTCTAAGAATGACTAGTCCAGAGATCGCTGTCCTGGTGAACGTCAGGCTGAGATAGTCCCCCATGGTCTTTCCTAGCCAAAGGTCTGATTTAACTTCAATATAGAAGAAAAAAAAAAAAAAAAAATTGCTCCATCTGCTTTGCAATGACTTTTTTGTTTTTTAATTAAAAGAGCCCTAAAGCTACAGCGTGCTAGAGCATGGGAGCAGGCAAACAGGGCCACGCCAAAATGGAAATAATGGTTTTAAAAAATAAAAACAGAACAATGCCCAGCGCTCAGCACATTGTGATTTTTATGCAGCCTGGCTACAAGCGCCACGGCGGCGGCAGCTCCGCTGTGCTTCCTGCACCAAGCCAAACTGGTGCTGCCGGGATGGGGTCCGAGCAGGCCCTGCCATCGCCGCTCGGCACACGGCCGCCGCCATTTACGGCAGGTCAGCAGGTCAGCACCTCTGGTCACGCAAGCCCCCAGTTAGACGTGCCGTGGTCACCGGCGCTGCCGGGTAACCTTGGCCGAGGCCCGGAGGACAGCCCCAGAGAGAAGGGGCTCGGGCAGCGGCGTGGGATGGGGTGGCAGCCTGACGTGTGCACGGAGAGGGGAGAGCAGCCCCAGGGCAGCTCGGCACCCTGCAGGGACCTTGGTGGAGCGGGAGGAGGACGCATGGAACCTCCTGGGTAAGCTGCTCTAGAGCACATGGGCTACGAGCAAAACCGAGACGCACATAAATCCACCAAGTGACAACACTGCAAGTCATTTCTCACCAGGCAGGAAGAAAAGAGGAGAGGCTTGTCTCAGAAGCCTTGCATCAGAGCAAGAAACTGCCTTAAGGTATTGCAAAACTAGCCCAGCGCACCCTGAGAGCAATGTGTTGTGGCTCGGCACGGCGTGCTTGGCATCATCCACCCATCACTGTGCACGGGATAAGGGCCTCGGGGCAAGTCCTGCCCAAAGCGATTATTTAATTTGTGCTGGGGATGAGGAGGAGGCTATTGCTATGGGAAATCGCTGTCCGCCAGGGTGAAGAGAGGAAAATGCTGGTCCAGGTGAGAAATTCCCAGTGGGAGGGATGAAAGCAGCCAGCTGCCAGCTCTGTCTTTGCCCTGGAACTGGGTGCAGACCCTGCCTGAGCCCCTGATGTGGCACAGCACACGGCTCTGCCGGAGCAACCAGGGCCGGTCGGGTCAAACGAACAGCCACAGTTAAAAGTTACACCCTAACGTGGACCCTCACCTCGGGGGTCAGCCCCCCGCTGACCAACAGCCTGAGCAAGGCAGCACAGCAATGCACGAGCGGTTGCCAGTAGTGCCTGGTGAACACTGCCATGCTTTGGGACAGAGGCTGCAGCCCATGCTCCCGCCGTTTATCTTAGCGTCCCAGTTGCTATTTAGGCAAAAGCATCATCTCAGCCATCGGCAAAGCCACCACATCCCAGGCCAGTGGGTGCAAGCCCTCACTCCCTGCCAGAGCCCACGGCTCTTCTTGGCCCCTTTCCACCATGGTGTTGCCCAGAGGGAAACCTCCTCCTCCTCCTCCTCCCTGGGCTGGGGTCAGGCCTCGCAGCGCAGCAGCGGGTCGAAGCAGGGCTCGGCACCGTAGCTACGGGTGGGGGGACACCCACTCTTCTGGGCTTACGGAAAACACTAAGCCGGGAGCAAACGGGGACCCTGGGGATTCAAATGCTTGCCAGATGCCTACGATAGCCGTGTATCATGCTCCTGGGGGTCAGTCCTGTCTCGGGTCCTTGCTAAATCACCCAGGGCAAATTTAAGGGGCATGAGGTTTTCGGGGCACGGGAAGGCAGCGTGATTTAAAAGGGCGGAGGGGAGCGGTGAGCGGCGCAGGCGGCCAGCCTGTGAGCTAGGGGCCCACGGGCCAGAGCAGAACGGCACAAACACGCGTCCGGATGTGGAGCTGCCGGCGAAGAGGCGGCCAGACGGGATGGAGGAAGGCGAGGTGAGAGGCAGATGAGAGCGGGGAGGAAGAGAGCTGCTCGGGTCTGGGGAGCAGGAGGCTGCTGCGGCGGGAAGGGGCCACCTCGGGGAGGGGTTTTGCTTCGCAGGGCCGTGTGATGACCCCAGGTTTCTGCTCCAGATGAGGGGGGAGCAGCTGTGGGGCCAGCCCCAGCCCTGGGAGCCTGCAGAGCCGCTGGGAAGCTGGCAGTGGGGAGGGAGGGAGAGAAGGGGGAATAAAAGGTCCTTCCTAGGAAGCAGGTCGGCAAAACCCATCGAAATTCACCACCGCATCCCTCTGCCGTCAGGACACGCTGGGATGGGATTTCCCAAGAGGCAAACCCTCAGCCCGAGTTTGGTTCCCCGTCACCCTGCTCACCAGGAAGCCACCCCGCATCGCCAGCCGGCCTCCGGCATGTGGCGGCTCACTCCCCGCTCAGTCGCATCCCTCCCACGCCTCCGTCCTGCTCCTGGGACACTGCGATGAAACACATTCCTCAGGCTGCAGCAGGGCAGGGCCAGGCCTGGGACAAATGCTGTTCTCCATTTTGGGCATTTTCCTCCCCGCCCAGTGAGCAGGGCTGCTCTGAAAGCAGGGCATAGCCTTCGGAGTGGCTTTGCCCCCATAGTAAGGAGGGAGGAAGAGCTGCAAAAAGGCATCACGCTCCTGTTCCAGGGGCCGGGGGGAGGG
Organism: Pandion haliaetus; assembly: GCA_013401275.1. Taxonomy (NCBI): domain Eukaryota; kingdom Metazoa; phylum Chordata; class Aves; order Accipitriformes; family Pandionidae; genus Pandion; species Pandion haliaetus. The sequence continues at coordinate 31,445 of VYZV01038058.1, read as the reverse complement.
TTCTTACTAGCAGCAAGTGGGAAGGGAAAAGATAGCCAACCGGGATGGGTCCCAGAAGCTGGGAATTTCCTCCTCGTGGGACATGACTTGCTGTGGAACCCCTAATGCTGTAGGCAGAAGGAGGGAAACTGGAGAGAGGGGAGAGATGAAGTGCTGGAGCGGAGCGTGCTCCCTCTCCTCCATCTGCCCCTGGCTCCAGCGAGGAGAGAAAGGATGGCTGAGATTCATTAAATAAAGAGACAGGAAAACCTTGCTTAAGGAGCTGTCTGGGAAAGGGGCCATTTCAGGCCTGCTGTATGGAAGTGCCAGTGATTTGGGGCCAGAATAGACAATTGCTAAATATTCCTCCGGGCTCTGCTGTGCAGGGAGCTGCGCTCAAGCGTACCAGTTACAGAAAGCTGTGGGGAGCTTAATGGTGCTTTTCTGCCTGGGATGAGAGACCAAGCTGGCTCCATCAGGAGAACGGAAGGAAAAAGATCCCCCAAATTAGCAGTTTTCCTTCTCACACAGCAGCTCAGGGCACTGACCTGGTGGTACAGAGAGGCCGGGGCAGCTCCAGCTGGAGGGAGGTCATCGTGTGGCCGCAGCTGTGGTGAATGATGTGGGCGCACATGTGTCACCATGCAGTGGGAACAGCGAGAAGGATGGAAAAGGGGCTTCTTGGTCCTCTTGGTCAATCTGCACTTGTCGTAAATCGGTAGGAAGAAATCTGGGGAGAAGCAAGCGCAGTGGGGACAGCAGGAGATGCTGCTCTCGCCCCCAGAGCCCTGTTGCTCAGTGCAGCAGGATGGAGGAGGTTTGCACCACCGACCTTCAGCACAACCGCTGCTACGGAGGGAGACCAGGGGCTTCTGCCTCTGCCGTTCCCCACACTTTGCTGGGAGCCGGGCGGGAGGCGAAGGGGGCTCTGCCCTGGGCCCCAACCATTGCTCCACCACCATGAGCATGCGCCCAGGCTGGCAGCAGGGACACCTCTCTGATCCTGACACAAAGAAACCAGGAGCCGGGGGTCCCATCCCTCGTCTCCCCTGCTTTGCCGTGTTCCTCACTGCTCTGGATTGAACCTTCAGCCCTAGCAAGTGTAAAAAACATGGATAAGAAATGTCGGTCTGTGCTCTATGTACAAGCATCCTTCCCTGCGCACGACACATACTCAGCACTTACAGCAAAGCGAGGATGCTCTGGTTTTGCTGTGCGTGTGCTGGTGCCACCGACACAGCGCAGAAAAGCCAGAGAGCTCAAGATAAATGCCCTGCAACAGATGAAATCAGCCGGGAACACCTGATACTCATTCCCACAAGGTTATGGTAAAGGTTGGGAAACGGGGGAAGTGCTGCACTGGCATGCTGGCAGCAAATCAAAGCAAATGACATTAATTAAAGCATATGTTAGGAATAGGAAATTAAGCTAAAGCAACATTTCATCTGCAGCATCTTCCCCGGGCACTTTAGAAAGGGTATAAGTTTACTGTAAAGAAAGAGAAATGAGGAGGCTGGTGCAGAGGATAGATGTGCGGGAAGTTAAAAGAATTAGAGGAGAGTTTTAAAAGCTTTAGACTATACACTCAAGGTCATGTTCACTCTCTGTATTTATTTTGAATTGTGAGTGAACAGGAGGACTGAGAGCGCTGGCTGGCACTGCGGGGAGCCTTGGGCTAATGCAGACCCTGGCGTTCTCAGCAAGGGGGCTCAGCCCCCAAATCCCGACCCTCCGCACTCCTCCCTGCACGGCTGCGCCAGGCACAGATGGACCTTGGCACCCGTTTGCCCAGTTTTGCAAAAATACTTGTGCTTCCCCAGTTTTGCTTTTCTCCAGCTCACTCAGCCCTAGCACTTACCAAAGCTCAGCGCACCGCCCTGGGCACCCAGGGACGGGGCACCACTCTCCCCCGTGCAGAGGGGAAACTGAGGCACGGCGCAACAGACCTGGGCACGCAGCAGGTATGGGGCTGGGGGCACCGGCCGGGGCTGCACCCCAACCCCACAGGGAATCACAAGCAGCCCCCCAGGCCCTCCCGTGCTGGGTCTGTCTCTGCCATGGGCCCTTCTGCCCGCTCCCGCCCTCAGGGCTGGCAGCGACGCTGCAGTCCCGACCCACTGGGTGCATTACTGGGGCTGTACTGACTCACCAGCCGCCTGTGTCATCCCAGGTCACCCAGCTTTTTTTAATCAGCTGTTTCGGGGCTGCCTGCCTGCCTCGCTGTGCTGGGGCTGTGGATGGGGCCAGCCCGTGGCCATTTTGCCACTCCACGTGGCCTCTGAGCTGACTCACCGCGAGCACCGGTGCATGCAGGTGCCTGATGTCAAAGGGCATCAGGGACCCAGATGTCCCTATTGAGGGGGGGGTGACGTCCCCACTGCCCAGGCTGTGCTGGGAGCTGTGATGTGCAGCAGAACTGGAGAACGGCAGGCTTTCCACCCGGTGCCCCGAGCTGTGCCCCACTGCATGTGCGCCCCTCACCTTCCCCGCTGCATCCACCACGCAGCCGAGGTGGCTGTGGCGTGCGCAGGGGAGCGACGGGCAGAGTCAACGCTTGACTAACGAGCTCCGAGTGAGAGAAACTGGACAGCAGCCTGACCCCAGGCGTGCTCCTCCTGCATGCTGCTCTGCTCCCAAACCGGCTGCTATTTTTCCCCTGGCGCCATAAATTGCACGCTGGGTCCAGTGGCCCTCACGCGGTTGTCCACTGCTTCCCCACTGCGGGTGTCCCTGGGATGAGTTACGAGGAGCGAGCGCTGCAGCCAGGGCTTTGCTCCAGAGCCCTAACGCGAGTGAGGCGGCACAGCTCCCACCGCATGCACACGCCAGAGCCCTTTTCCTCCCGTTCCCACCCGGGACCACACTGCCACCCCGGGGGGGTTCACCCCATGGGACCCCTCCGCTTCACGGCTTTCCAAGGAGGGCTGGCCGCAGCACGGAGTTTACCTAGGGCGAGCAGGCAGATGGCTTGCTGACAGCTTCAGGAACACCTTGTAGCTGTTGCGGTGATTCCCGAGATCCGTTGCTTCCCATTTCAATTCACACATCATGATTTCTAAACCTCAGCTTGTACCTTCCCAGCAGAGCTCTCCACCTCCGCCCCGGCTGCATGCACTCACTCCTGGCTCGGGGGCGACGGCGAAGGGGGACCCACAGCAGCAGCAGCAGCCATCCTGTCTCTGACACTGCCTCCTTCCATGGCCCAGGGCGAGTCCCTTAACCTGCTAAAGAAAGGGGCACAAGTAGTACAGGAGCAGCACGGGGGCTGGAAAGCACTTTGAGGCTGTAAGGGGCTGCCAAGTGTTTCTTAGGGATGAAGAATTCTCTTCCCATCACCTTCTCCAGCTGAGTAATGGTTGCAACTGTACGGACTGAAGACAGGGGGTAGCGGGGTCTGATGTCGGCGTGTGTGGGTCTCTCCTGCTCTTGATGCAGAGCATCTCCACTTGGGACAAGCCTCTGCCATCAACTGCTGGGGACCAGCACCGAGCCATCCCTGCCAGGCTGTGGGAGCCTGGTCAGCCTGCAATGCCAATTGGCATGAACTCACAGAAGCAAAAATGGAGCTGGGACGCTTGGCCACAGCAGCTCCTAAAACCAGCGCAGGTTTGTTCAGCAGGAGGCTCACACCCAGCCTCCCCGCCCGGGACAGCCGCTGGCCCCCACCATCCCCCAGGGGATTGCTCTCAGGACCTGGCGGGACCCCAGAGCCAGCTGCAGTTGTGGGGGCCTCTGTGCTCCCAGTGAATCCCCTGAGCAAGCATGAACCAGAGCATCTTGTGCTTGTATACGTTCCCCTGCCCTCCCTGTGCTGCTCTGGTAGAGTCTTCGCCTCAGGGTGATAAAAGGAGTATGTTTTTCCAATTAAAAGAGCCAAATGCGTTTTCCTGCCAGTATTTAGTCCAGCCTAACATGCGATGTCTACATTTTAACCTTGAAGAAGCCTCTAGAGACACTGCAAAATAAATCAATACTAGTCCACGTGCTAGAAAACAGAACCAATAAATAACTTCAGAACAGGTTTGCTGTTTACCGTACGAAATTTCCATTCTTGGCCATGCTCTTCAAAACAGTGTCTCAAAAGAAAATAGAAAAGAAAAACAACCCCCCAAACCCTTAATTAGCGGCGCAGCGTGAGGCTCGCCAGCCAGGCAGAGCTGGTTTCAGGTTGCAGGTGCAGGGCCAATTCTCCACTGACCTCTGGGCTGGGATTTGGGATAGAGATTGCCTGTGCGATGGTTTAAAAATATTAAATAAAAACATTAAAAAAAAACCCAAACCAAACATCCTGCATAACTTCTATGGCATGGAAGGTGCTGGAGCAAAACCAGCGCCCGGGTGCTTAGACACGCGTATCCCCAGCCTGGTCCCTGAGCCCTGACCCAGTTCCACATGCTGTACCCAGGGCTCCTCGAGCCCATCCCAGGCACAGGGGTCTGCATCTCATGAGCAGCTGGAGCTTTTCACCTGGTGTCATTGATGTGTCCCCAGACGTGCCCAAATGGTGAGGGATAACCATGGCCTTCGACCTGCTGCCTCTGCTCTGCCCAAATCACCTGGTCTGGGATGAGCCGGGGACTCACCGGTTCTTCCTCCTTTAGGACAATAATGAACATGTCTTTAGCTTTTGCATAAAATAAGATTTACAGGAGCTATTAAAAGGAAACTTAAGGGCACTTTTCTGCACCCTGTTGCAGAGAGGTCTCATGTGGGAGGCAGGTGGGGTCTGCAGGACCCCGGTGGGGAGGTGCTGCCCTGGACCAGGCACGTGTGTGCAGGGCGCACAGTGATGCACAGGCAGCAGGCAGGCAGCGGGGACCCACCTATGCATGCAGAGGTTTGCAAACCCTTCCTCGCAAACACTCAGCATGCCGCAGAGGGATAAACTACTGACAGCCAGTGTTGCCATTAACAGTCTCCGCTGGTGACACCAGAGCTGAAGTGAACACACCATGGGGTCCAGAAGCACAGGGGCATCAGCCACGGGGATGAGCCCACGGCATCCCCCCCACAGGGGCAGGTTACAGCCCAGCATGCTGCTGTGCTGCATCAAACGGCAACTCTCTGTCTCCCCAGCCTCCCGCCCCGGCACAGCAGGGACATAATACCTACGGGGAAAAGCTATCTACTGGCCGGGGGATAAATTTAAGCCATTTTCTTCATATCCCTCTATTTCTGTTCCCCTCCCCTGAGGCTCCTTGTTGTCAGCATGCATTATGCAGTCAGGACAGCTCTATTAGTCATACACTTAATGACTGGAAAAACACATGCAGCCATTATTAGCAGGGCCGAGCTGCACACGCATCGTCCGCTCTGGGAGGACAAGCCCTGGCAGCACAGGGTAACCTGATGGAGAAGCATCTGGGGAAAGCAGTGCCCTGTGGGGACCCCTGGGAATCAGCCCCAGAAGGAAGCATGAGGGTTTTTTTACATGGAGATTCAAGAGCAAAATCTCTGATGTGCCATCCTGGCTCAGAGCTGCTCCTCCCAGAGTGGGGTACGTGTTTCCTCGGTGGCAGATGCAGCTGACATCTCTCTGGGCTGGGCTCTGCCTCTAAAGCACTGACCACGTCCTGGGAACATCAGATCTCCTTCCCTGAGAATTCCTAGCAAGGAGGAGCAGGACCAGGAGTTAATCACAGCAGAAAAATCAGCACAACTGTTAGAAACTCAGCATTCAGACTGGTTTGGCACCCACCTCCATGGCCAGTTTTTCAGAGCAGCTCAATTTTCACTGAGGCATTGAAAGTCGCTGAGGTCTTGGAGAGCAGCAGACTTGATGCCAAACTCTTCCACAACCATCCCCCCCAAAGCCGCAAAGGAGAAGGTGCCGAGCACCTGAAAAACCCAGCCCTACACCCACCTGCACAGCTTTTATCCCCAAAGCCGAGGTCAGCAGAACACCAAACCCCTCCAGCCACAGCCCCGTGGCTCCCCATTGCCCCGTGCCCAGAGGAGCACAGAGCGGGATGGGACGTGCCCACGGTGGGTGTGAAGGTGGAGTGGCTTCAGGCACTTGCTGCCAGAAGGGTCTGAGTCCTTGCAAGTGACCACGGTGTGCAGAGTATGGGTGCATGGGGGTACGCATGAGCCCTGAGCGCAGCCGCGGGCTCTGCAGTTGGAGGTCTCCATGCCCTGCAGCAGGTCTCCAGGAGGTCTGTGGCCAGCGGGAAACAGGATGGTGGCAACGTCGGCTTTTTAAAATCAGACACCAGAAGAGAAACACGGGGGGAAAGGGATGCACAAACCAGCAGCTCGTACGTGATGCACCCCGAAGGTATCCCGGGCTGCGTTACACAGCTCACATGTGCACATCCCCGTCCTGCTTCGGTGCCGCTGCTGCAGCCCGAGGTCCCAGTGGCACCGCTGCCACTGCCCCACTCCTGTCCCTGTCCCAGGCAGCGAGGGGAGAGGGGACAACCTCGCAGTGCTGCTAGTCCAGCCACAGGCATGGTCTGTGTCACACTCTCATCACACGCCTGTGAAAACACACCATGGATATAAACTGGACAGATTTAGCGACTGTGAGGCCTTCTGTTCTTCCTTACATCTCTGGACCATTTCCCCACCCCTTAAATGCTTTACATTATTTATTACATTTCATTTAACCCCAGCCACGTCCTCCAAATAAAATTTATTTTGCAGCTGTCATTCAGGTTTACTCCAGCCTTAACCTCATAATCCTATTGATTCCCTCATTATTCTCAGAGTGCGGGATTGATTTCATGCCTTCTGTGTTATGGAGAAGCCTTTGCTCATTAATCTCACACACATTTACAAACAGTCGATCCTGGTCATTCATTATTTTCTCATTCCCTACACAGTCAGACTCACAGACGTTCTCAGCTTGGCTGCTTCGCCTCCTTATTTTGGGGTACGGATGGAGGCAGCGCATGATCCCTCTACTAAAGAGCATCCACCCTGCACCCTCACAACTTGGGTTTCTGCGCCCTGAGGCAGAGGGTGATGGGCTCCCACGCAGAGGCCAGGGTACCAGAAAAGCCCCCGGACTCATGCTCTGCATCACCCTCGGGAGATGCCCTGGGACTGAAACCCACTCAGAAAGCTCACTGCAACCAGCTGGGCTGGGAAAAAACAGAGAACCAGAACAAATCTAGGTTGGAAAGGACCTTGGGGGTCTCCAGACCAACCCTCCGCACACACTAAGGAGCACTTCAGAGAGACCACGACGCTCAGGACCCTGCAACAGCCTTGTGCATGGGGCAGCAGTACCTGTTGCTGGAGACGGCGCTCCAGCTGTGCGGTATAGAGGTACCACTGACGTACACACGCGTGCACGCCTCCAAACACAACAGAAGTGTGTTATTTATACAGTGTGATTAATCATTCTGAGTATTTAATATAGCCCCATCAGAGTGCACAGCACTGTACAGTATATGGAGGAAGACATGACCCCTGTCATAGAGGCTTAGAATAAAAAATAGGCAGACACTATAGTTCAGACACGTAATAAATCCCACTGAAGGGCCAATCTCAAATATTTCAGCTGTTTCCCCCTCCCCCCGTAATATATAATTGTCTTTGTTGGATCAATACAGAGGGGCTTTGTGGAAGGAGCACATTTTAAGGGAAGATTAATGTAGTGAATTATATATGCAGCTAGGAAGAATTCTAATATTTAACTTCCAGGAGGAGAAGGAAGGTTTGTGTGATCGAATCCTCCTTCCAGGATGAGAATACAGCACCCGGTGGCGCGGGCAGGCAGGGGAGGTGTGAGCACCCTTCGCTCCCAGGGACCTGCTCCTGCGGGATGGTGGCAAGAGCCTTCCCGAAGGGATGGATGGCTCTGGCCAGGATGGGTGGATTCAATTAGCAGTGGAGCTGAAAGCAGCCCAGGCCATGTCAGGGCAGGGATGGCGTGGGGCAGGGAGCTCTGCCGGGGCTGGCCGGCCACGCACGGGCACGGCCAGAGCGGCAGCGTAGGCTGCCGTTTCTATTGCCTGGATATTGGCACAGCATAAACCGGCATGCCTGTGCCACATCCCTCAGCCCCGCTCCGGCCCCACCTGGGGGTTTCGGCAGGTCTTGCCCCATCGCGCCTACCTGCGAGGCCATGGTGGACAGTGCTGGCGTGTGCCAGGCGGCTGTGCAGCACGAGGCCAGCACGCTGTACGGCAGCATCGATCGCATCTCACCCTCTAGATGCAGCCAGCAGCAAGCAAACAGGACAGTGCAGCGGGAGCAGGAATTACATTGGTTACTAAACACGTATTATTTATCCGCAGTAAAGCCCCTGTGATCATTTCCCTGGGTACATTATACACACACCCCATCCATTGCTCAGAGCATCATACACAAATTAATACCCCTAATCTTATTAATGTGTAATGACACAGGGGTTGAGCCCTCCCTCCGGTGAGCGGTGCAGAGCTCACCAAGCCGCACCAGCAACCTCAGCTAGGTGTGCATCACACGAAGCGCACGGCTATCATATGGAATAAATTTAACAGAATCAAGTTTTGATTAAATGCAATAAATATGATTGATTTGGTTACATACCCTCTGTATGACGGTCTGTTTAATTTATTTTTTCATTCTGAGAAGGGATGTTGCATTGATCCAAAACATTAGCTTTGACTACCACCGTAAATTCCCATTTTAAGGTGACCTGCAGCAGCCTTATTAATATTTTTACACTTACCCAGCAGTTGCCAAGGTTAACCCTTCAACAACGTGCCCAAATCGTGTCGTGCTGTGGGGGCACAAGCTGTGACCTGACCCAGCACGAGGGACTGCAACCAGCGGGGGCTGGGGGGGGGGGAGGTCACATATTTTAATGCCACCACTGCAAAGCCACCAGCCCTCCAGCAGCTCCTAAACCTGCTCCCAGGACCCCTTAGGGCCTTGAGTCAGTGTCTTCTCCAGGCTGGGCTCCCTCCACAAGCCCTTTGGCAGATGGGAACGTGCCCCAGGCGCTGCCGTAGCGTGTCCGGAGCAGGCTGTTTGCCATCTGAAAGCCCACAAAACCCAGCACACCGCTTGCCCTCCGCGCTGCGCTGGCGTTTGGACCAACGCTATTACAGATTTCCTTACAACAGCTTCTATATCTTTCTTTTTAACGAGGGGGGGAAAAAAAGCCCAAATATTTTTTATATTACTAATAAATTGAAAAAATGCTTTATGTTTTCAATATATTTTCAATTTACTGCCATGGTCAGTATCTTGATTGCTATGTATATTTTATAAGCAACGTCAATGATAACCAGACTTAGCTGTTGGTTTCTCCATAAATACCATGTTATCCACCAAAAGTGATCTCTGGTAACACAAGGTCATTAAAAATAATGCTGAAAAGTGTCAGGGAAACACCAAAAGCTAAAAGAATAAATTGGTTCCAAGCACATCTTGGAGATACTGGCATTTCTGAGGGTTTATTTGGAAGATAAGCTGATTTTTAACACACATTTTAGACAGAGCATGCAATCCCAGTATCCACAAAGCCCTGAAGACACACCGTGAGCTCATTGCAGGGTCTCCCTGCCCGCAGGAGAAAGGGTTTCCATACACTTGCACTGAAGACAGTGACAAAAGCCACTCTGAGCCCATCCAAGTCCCAGCGCTGGCCGAGAGCTGCGGGGTCCCACCCCGTCCCCAGCAGATGGGAACTCACCTGGCTCACGAGTCCTGCAGCCAGGACCTGCTTTATATAATTCCTACCTATCTCCCGTGTCATTTTATATCGCTTCTCTCTCCTGCAGGCAGTTGTGCCTCGCCACGGATTGCTTTGCCACTGCCATTAATACTCTGACCAGCAGCACCCATCTCACTGAGCATTTTGGGTTATTTGTCACCTGCCAGAGCAGACTACGGGAAACCACCTAAATAGCCCCAAAAAAGCTTTTTTGGAAACTTTTACTGGCAGGCAATAGAAAACACTACGGAGCCATGGGCTTCCCAGCTGGGGGGTCGCTGGTTCTCGGGTGCCAGGGGAGCAAAGGGGCTGCTTTTGGGGTGGGTGCCCCCCTGATAGCATCAGGTCTCTGCAGGAGCCACTGCAGCTGCAGCAGCTGATTGATATGCAGACAGCCCCACAGTGCAGCTCGCTGGATTAATACTCTGGCAACCCTAAAGGGGCCAAATTTAGTCTATATATTACTGAATAACTTAACTCATGATGAAATCACTGGCTTAGCAGGCTCCAGATACGGATCTGAACAGCTGAGCAGGACATGTGCTGTGAAGGCGTCTCTAAATACTGAATTATTCAGCAGAAATTTTTCTGTTGTCTTCCCTCCAATCCAATTAAGCTATATGCTTAATTGCAAAGCATGCTCCCCTTATTTTCACATAACAGTGGGATCTGGTGCTTGGTTCAGTGATGTCTTAGGGAGAACTGAGCTGCAGCAAGGTCTCTGCCTAAGATTCTTCCCACCAGTCCAGAAGTCCGGCTCAAGAAGGAGTTGAGGCAATGGCAGTGATCTTCCCTCGAGGAACAAAGCTGGAAGGGAGCCGCTTTGTCCAGACCGGGGCTTTCCGCAGGAACAGATCCGACCCACTCACCCCTTCCTTCTTTCCGGAGACAAACAGCACAAATTCACCCAAACTCACTCAAACCTACGTGTCCCTTATCAGGCAAATTTTAGTCTCGTTGCAGGCAGACGATCTCTCACTCACCACAGGTATCTTTTATGAGCCAGACAGTTTGTCCTCACTGAAGTCATGTCCATCTTTTCCAGTGGTGCTCTGTAATCAGGGTGATCAAGGGAAAGCATCCAAATCACTCAGCAAACAACCCAGCACAGCCCAAAACACCGCAGCACTTCAAATCACAAACAGTCCTCAGCTCTCCCAGACCAGTGCCTGGAGCAGGGCTGGGCTGCATCTCTTTAATTAATGAATTAATGAATGCTCTACCATTAATTCACAAATTAATGAGAGTCCCAAACTTCCCAAGACCCTGCAAATGTGACACAGGAGGAGATAAGCCATCACACTGCCAACCTCAGGGGTGTGCATGGATGGGTGCGGGCACCCAGCACCGTGCACCCAGCGAGCCCCACCGAGCCTCGTGCTACAGCCCTGCCCAAGGCCGCAGCCCGGAAAGTTAAAAAACCCCAACATGAACCCACAGCAACCCGAGGGGCTGCCTCCCTCGCTTCACCTTCAACAGGAGCCGGGAGAGCCCCAGCTCAAAAGCAGCAACGTTTTTCCCATGGCACGCTGGCTTTCTTGCTTAAGAAAAAAAAAAAAAAAAATTTAAAGCTTTCATAACTCCTTTTCATCTAATATTTAACGTGCAAGAGTTTCTGCATGGCCAGGTTAGGTAAACATTAGAGAAGATTGTTTATAGAAATTATATACAGAACGGTGCTGGTTTAATTTATCAAAAAAGGTTTTGTTGAAATAAATTCATTTTACAGTGAAACCCACTTAAACCTGTTAAAGGGGTGACCTTGTTTAAACGAACCTGTTTGTGCTTCACCTCAAAGGACAGCTCGAGCAGCACCACGATACCATCTTCCAGTATAAATATTCCCCTGCTCTCCCAGAGCGTGGGACCTCGCCAGCAGAAGCTCTGCCAAGGAGCGGGGTACCCGGGTCAGTGGTCCCCACAGGGGATGGGAAGGATGCGGCCACGGGCCCCACGCAAGCTGGGAAGGGTCAGCCGCCGGTGTAATGGTTTAATGCCGCGTCCACCCTGCCCACCCGCCAAGAGAGATGAGGAGCAGGCGGCGGCAGAGGGGGTTCAGGGGCTGCGGTTGGGGTGATGCTGGGTGCTGCAGGAGAAACGCAGTTCTTGGCAGCCCTGCGGCTGACCTCCGAGTCGGGGGGAATGAGGGACAGGGAAAACCCTCCAGCCTCCGCCTGCCCCCCCTGCTTCGTCCAACGCTGCTGGTTTGCTATCGGATCGATTGCTATCGACACCACTGTTATTATCAGCTTGACCAGATCGCTCTTATTTCGAGTAATAATAATAATAAACCAGTAGCCATTTTTCCCCTCTCCTGAAATTTATTGCAAAGTGGGGAAAAGCAGAATCTCTGCTCTCGCCTCCCCTCTGCTGGCTCCAGCCAGCTGCAGCACTTGACTCGCACCCGGTTTTGCTCCTCTGCTTTAAGAGTTAAGCACAGCGAGGCCAATCCGGGACCAGGCAGAATACAGGGGGGAAAAAACCCATCAGCATTTCTCCCTCATGACACAGGTCAGATTAACAGGGGGAAATTAATACTAGCACATTTAATGGAGATGAAATGCTTTACGAATGAGCAGATGCATTAATTTGAAGCATGTGGCTGTAAGAGTTAATCTTAGTACAGAGCGATACCAGGAAGCACGTTCATTCATTCATCCATTCAGGAGGTATCAGCAAGGTACGGGGCTTTGTGCAGTTCCCAGAGCCTGGCCTAAAGGTATTTATAGCCTAGAGCTGGGCAGGGGGGAACCAAACCAGAAAAAAGGGGTGGGATAAGGAAAACCGTGCTTTGGAAGTGATCTATGCAAAATCCACCAAGGCAGAATTAATATTGTCTCGTTAACAGAGGGAGCAATTTGAAATTATATGGGAAAGGTGGATAAAACCTGGAAAGCATAAGAGTCAGCTCTGATTTCAAAGTCCATGGGAGCATTCCAAGGCAGAGCTTTAAAATTAGAAACAGCACGCAAAGTTACTTTTCCATTGAAATGTCATGTTTTCCTTGAAAGGAGCTTTTTCCATCTCAAGAACGCGTTCTGTCACCAAGCAGTAAGTGCACTTCTCCCGACAGATTTGCTTAAGCAAGAGCTCTCGGAAAAACCAGAGAATCGCATCCGGGCGCTCGGCAAACAAATAAAGGCCAAGAAAAGAAGAGCCTGGGCAGCCCTCTTCCACCCAGGGAGGTTTGCTGCTCATCCTCTAAGCATTGGGGGAAGAAAAAAAAGAAAGTGCATCCATCCTTAGGCAGCCCGGGTTTCTGACTCAGCCCCTCCGCTCCGCTGCACTGCCCATGCTGCTCCTTTCAGGGCAGTGAAGACACCCCACACTGCCCAGAAGGGTGTTTGGGAGCCTTTTCCCAGAGGGCAGACACTGCTCGTACCAGAGTGCGCTGCGTATCTGGTATTTCTCGCTTGAGGAAGAGCCAAGAGTGAAGAGCAACTACGACTGCCAACTCCAAGTCTTTCCAGTAAATCCAGGGAAATCACCATCAGCTGAATTCAGGTCTTGCCTCCAGCCTAAAACACGAGGTTCAGATCCTCGAGCTCCTGCCCAAAGCAGCACCGTTGGGGCAAAATCACTTGTGCGTGACCTGGGACGGAGCAGAGCCCATCCCCAGCCTTCGCTCGGACTGCGGGAGAGCCCCAGCACGTCGGGCAATGGTCCCTCTCCAATAGTGGGGATCCACAAGCATCACCCGAGCTGTGATGGGCATGACAACCACCCTGATGGCCGACAACCATCACAGCTCTGCCGAGCACCGCGTTACTCACCATCCTCTTGTTTCCAGATGATCCAAATGCCTAACCCCACAAGCACGTTCTGTGGGATCCCCAGTGTCCCCCCAGAACCGGGTATGTGACAGCAGGTGTCACCAACTGCTCCTTGTGCTTGTCCCCAGCCACGCCACAGAGTGCTACGGGGGAGAAGAAGAGGTTTAGGTAAGTGGGAATGTAAAAAGGGGACGCAAAACTCTGAGAGTTCACTGGCCCCTGCCTTAGAGGTGACCCCAATCCCCGCTGCACGGCTGAGCTTTGTGCTAGCGGGACAAAAAGGGTCTGGAGAAAGAGCATCCCTGGCCTGTCCCCCCCAAGGAGCCATGTACCACCTCGCTTTCCTGGGAAGGCACAGACCCATTGCGGGGGCAGACTCCCAGTGCACGGAGCGGTTGCTGGAGGCCAGACCCTCCCAGCACCCGGGGAATCGGCTCCCAGTGGGCTGGCAGGTGCTGCTGGGACGCAGCCCTCCTTCTCCTGCCTGTGCCTCCCCCTCCGGGCCGCCCCGAAACAGCCCCGCTTTGAAGCCATGCCGGAGCTGGCGGCAGTATCGCTGCCGGAATAAGATGGCTTTTAAACTCAAAGTGAGATGAAAAGCAGCCGGAAACGCGTCTAACGGGTGACTGGAGGGCTAAGCCTGCTTTTCTCATGCTCACTTATCCCAGGCTGCTCCGCCGGAGCCCAGGTCCCCGGGGAGCAGCTTTCTCAAGCTCTGCTGCCTGCCCCAGTCCTTTGCTGCTCACATCCCTCCTCTGCTGAGAGGTGAAGCAGCAACAGACTTACAGCAGAGATGTAAAACATGTTTTTTGTCATTGAAGCTCCCATGGTGTTTCCTGCCACGACTCCCGGGAGCCCAACCCAGGCCCTGAAGCACCGGCCAAGGTGCTTCGCCCCAGGAGCAGCTGCAGTTCTGGAACAAGGGGGACTCCTGCATTGCTTCTTGGAGCAATCTGGGAGGAGAAATGGGAGACATGGAGGCCTGTTGCTGCCCAGAATCCGGCAGCGTTCAGCAGGCATGCATAGCACCAACAGAATAAAAACCATTCCCTTCCCCAGAGCACTCCAGGCTACAGCCACAGATCCCATGTTTTCTGGGCACGGACCCCCTCTGCTGCTAAACTCTTAACTGAGCATCCTATAAAACCCTGCCAAGACACCCCGTTCCCTGCGGCAGCAGGCCACTGGCCAGCCAAGAGCGAGAGCCGAGCTGCCGGCGACCAGCACCACAGCCCCACGGGGCTCGTGCCGAGCCGGAGCAGAGCACATTGCCATGCGCCTGCTGCTTAACAAGGGGAGACATGAGGAGCACCCCTGGGCAACATCAGCTGAATCACTGTGCTAACAGAGTGACCAAAGCTTTAAATCAGGTTTAAAATAGCCAAGGACCTTGAATGGCTTTTTACCTATTAGATTTCTGCTCTCCTGCCCATTAACCTTAATGGAAATGGTTCTGAGAAAAGCAAACCCAAAAAGCCACGGCTCTGCAGGGGTGCAGCTGGGAGGGCTGAGCACCCACAGCAGCAGCTCAGAGCTCATTGGAAAGAGTTTCTTTGCCCAAAGACCACGCAGGACGCCTGCAAGGGGCTGCTCCTGGCATTAGGAACACAGGAGGCCAGGAGAAGCACGGATCTAATGAGATTTGTACTAATTCACGTGATTGTTTATAAGAACAACACCGCACTAAGCCTGTTAAGCCATTCTGGCTGGCCAGGGCTACCCGCTCCCGCTGGCCGCAGCACCAGGCTGGCCCGGCAAAGCTGCTGCTCAGCTGCGCACCCTCCAAAACCTGAGGTTTGCTCAAAGAAGCTGGGCACAGATTTTTGCCTAGGAGAACAGAGTGTGCAGAGAGAAATCTTTGTCATTTCTCCTAACCAGAGCCCTCAGACAAAAAAATCTCACTCTGGTTTGACGAGGATGCCCTCCCTGCACAGTGCCAGGCTCTGTAACCCAGCAAAAGCAAGCGTTGCACCGGTGCATGCTCTGCAGGGCACATGCAGCTGGGACAGCAAAGCAGGAGCTGCCCCAGGGCTTTTTTGCATCCTGCAGCTGCAAATCCTCCACCACCTCTGGGCTTCTCACTGGGTTCTCAACCAAGAATTTATAGCACCAAGGGGCAGCTGAAGAAGCACCCAGGGTCAAACCCCCCAGTAACTTGCTCCCTGCCCCATGGGTCACAGCTTGCACAAACCAGTGGCATCTCAGAGATGCGCCTGACTTTTCTTCCACCACCCTGATGGAGGAAACTGCTGTTGTTGTTGTTGTGTGTTCTCTTTTCTCTTTTTTTTTTTCTTTCTTTCCTTAACTGAAAATCATCTAAGCCCTCCTCACAATGGTCCCAGCAAAGGAAAAGGTTACCCCAGTAATCAGCCCTGTGGTGCCAAAAAGTCTGCACCAAATTCAGTTCTGGCCTCCACGGCTCTGGGGGAAGCAGACATAAATACGGGTCTCTAATCTCAGACGCGCTTGCTGATAATCTGCTCTGCAATTTGCAGATAGGATAGCCTGAGCACCCGCAGGCTCCAGGGACATGTGGGGAGGGAGAACCCAGGTCCCATCCGAGGGCTCAGTCTGGTCGTGCGTCTTTCTTGCAAACCACCCACAGCACATGCGTCCAAGGCAGCCGGGCCTGATCCTGCACCCCCAGAAGTGGGAGTTTTGGCCTTGAATTTATGGCAGTCAGTTCAGAAATCATAAACAGTGCTTTCCCATTCCAGAGGCATCACAGGGGTTTCAAAGCAGCCAGACCTCACAGAGGGGAGCAGCGAGATGGGGAGTGGTGGGGACCCCGCCTCCCAGTCCTGAAATGAGGGCCCAGCAAACCACCCCAGGTCACAGGGCAAGTGTGTGAGCTGCAAAAGCCACTTTTTCACCACAGGGAGCCACACTGGAGTATCCCAGGGTCAGGGTCCCTCCGACCACCCCTGTCCAAGGGACCCAGCCCAGCACTGGAGAACCTTCCAGTGCTCCCCATCATTGCTGCCCACAGTGGGGGGAGTTGCTTGGCCCCTCACTCACAGCCAGGACTGCCTCATGCCCTGGCCCACTCTTGACCAACACCAGTCACCCCAGTAAGAGAGACTTCTTCCCCTCTTCGATGAATGGGCCGAAAGGAGGAAAACTTCCTCCTGTTCCCACGGCGGGGCACAGGGACAGGAAAGAGCAGGATTTCCCGTCGTGTCACCGAAGCACGGCATGTGGCAGTATGACAGCATGACAATTCTCTCAAGAAACCTGAGATTTCTGCCCACTTCTCCCCCCACCCCAGGCAAATGGGCATTTCATGCAGGGCTTCATGCAGGCGAAGGGCTCCGGCTGCCTGGTCTGTCAGCCTGTGGCTGGTCCCGACCCAGAGGGATGCGTCTCTGCTTGAAAACAACAGCTTGGAAAAAAAACCAGTCCAGCTGGGATAAAAATCCCAGCAAACGCTCCCTCTCGTGGAGACTGGCTCTCCCGCTGTCTGGGAGACCAGGAGAGGTCTTGCCCCCAAAACTGTCCCAAGGCCAAGGGACTCTGCAAGAATGAGGCGTCCATGGGAGGTGGTGACACGCTCCCTCGCAGCACTGGGCACTGGTGGGGACCTCCAGCATGACTGGGGCAGAGCAGGTGCGGGATGGGGTGAGCTCAGGGCTGGCTGCACAACCATACCCATTATTAGGCAATCCCAGACACTTCTGATACTTTAACATCCAAACCACCTTCCCTTCATGCTGATGTGGGGAGCAAGCGCACATATTTTAGCACTTGAGGGAGTAGAGGGAAAGCTGGGGATACCTGTTGGTATTTACTTTGGCTGAACCCCGTTGCATGCGATTTGTCTCTTTTAAAGCCACTTTGAGGGTGCCCCCCATGGCCTGGGCAGGGAAGACAGCTCTTGAGCTGGAGCAGCGCAGGGACAACAGCATCACAATGTCTCTACTAGCTCATTATTTCCCAGCCTGGGGAATTATTTCCCAAAAGTCTTTAACCGATTCCCCCCAACTGCACAGGATTTTGCACTGACAACACCTTTCTGCTGGGAACTGAGCCAAGATCTCCACAAGGTCATTTTGCAAAGACAATTAGGTAGTCCCTCGACAGTGCTGTCTCATTTTAATTAGATCTTATTTCCAAAGAATTACTGAGTGTGCCAGGCCCAAGGCTGAAGGCAAGGACCATTTACAGAAATCAATGGGAGGCGAAAGACAGATGTACCTGTGCTTATGTCACCGGTTACAGCGATGCCAACTGGACAAGGGGAAGAAGCAGCCTTTCTTGCATGATTTCATCCCTTAGTACTTCAGGCAATATAAAACCCAGCGTGCAGAAGACAGACCATCACCACTTCTGGCTGGTTGGTTGTGCTTAGGTGCCTCAGAGGAAGTGTTCGCTGCTTTCCGAGGGGGGGTCTATAGGTGTAACGTACATTTTTGGCAGAACCCACAAAGCTGGGGGAGGGCACCACACCCTTGTCAATCCTCAGGACAGCTGCTCACACGTATACATACGTGTGTGTGCACACAGGACATGTGTACAGAAAAAGTGAGCGCATACCCACACAAGGGCCCTCACTAAGGTGCACCCTGCAGGTGGCGGGGCCCAGGCTGCGACAGGAGGGAACAGATGGACCGGAGGCTGGGCACAAC
>VYZV01038057.1:11563-27499 GCA_013401275.1 Pandion haliaetus | reverse complement strand
AATCTTAATACCAAAACAAAAACCACTTTTTTTTTTTAATTTCTGTGAGGGGTTAGTAGAATAAAAAGGCTGACATGAGGTGTTTCCCTTGATATTGCTTTTAGAAATGAAGACAACATGATAATAAAAAGAAACTAACAACGTGCAAAAGAAAGAGAAAAAATATTCTGCTCTGAATATGAAGACCATAAGAAGCTTTTCAGACATATACAGCAACAGAAGAATGACTCAAACTCAGAGGTACAGACATCATCACTGTAGTGGAGTGCTGCACGTAATCTACTGGCCCTAGGGAGCCAGCCAGTAAAAGGTATTTCTAACTTCTAAATCGGTCTCTCAATCACCTATTTAAATAAGAAATAGCTCACTGAGCAAAGGGAGGATAATATAAAAAACTTGTATTTACAAACCACATGAAAACTTTCTGTGAACTACTCTGCATTGCAAAAAATCCTTGTGTATTTAGTATGAGCAGATCTAACAAATGATATTAGATACTCAATATGTGGAACAGAGTCATCTGGTAGAAGGAAATAAACTATTTTGCATTTTATTTTAGTGTCTTAGACTTCTGCAAATTATTGAAATGCATCTTTTGTAATGATATGATCTAAGGCAGTTTGTATTGCTCTTTGAGTGCAACTGAAAATTGTTTGGTGGCAAGTTTTCATCCTCTTCGTAACTTGTGATTTTTAAGTTTTTTTTAAATTATGTTTTTTAAGTGCTGTCTGGGCCAGTGTACCCAAGAGAGCAGTGTCTCACCTGCTAGCCTGAAGATGACAAGGAGAAACAGAATTGCTTATGAGGANATCAAGGTGAAAAGATTGGACTGGAACTGGAAAGTTATCATAGAAGTCACACTACTAATGTTCCTTGTTGGGCCAATAACAAATTTCTTACTGTTGTAAGCCAGGTTTTTACTTTATTGATTCTGCTTTGCCTGCAATTTTTTTTAATTCTGTCATTTTCATGAAGGTTTCGTAGCTGCCACTTGATGAACATGACAAGGTTTGGCCTGCATTACAGCAGAAAAAGGAGAAAGCTGTGTTGTGAAGTTATTTCGGGCATTTTTAGGGAGGTCAAAGCACTCTGTCATGATACCTAGATGACAGTGGTTTGGTCTGCAATATAAAGTTTGCAGATCCCTTTGAAGGTGTGTATTGAATGTTGTGGGGTTTTTTCTCTGATACAATTGGATTTTTTTACTTTGAGAGCTGAAGCAGAAGTGAGCATATTCAAAAGCTTTAGAGAAGAGGATTTTCTTTAAGACTTGTAGCATGTTTTTGCAGAATTGCATAGGCTGTAGATTTGAGCCTGAACAAAATGCCACTTAATTTTGGAGGCATTAATTTTCAGATCTGTCTTTGAGTGCAAGTTCTCTAACATAAAGATGGCTATGTTTTTGAACTCTTCCAATTATTATTTGTACTGTATTTTGAATAGTTTAGAGAAAATCTAAAGTTACGTTCTTCTGAACAGAAGCAGAAATATTGCACCTCTTCCCCTGATAAAAGTATACTGCATTGCAGTGAGCTCCCAGGATCATCCATTCTGTGAACTATCCTTTGTTAGCTGCTTTCTGATCCTTTGCTGAATTATTTATGTCTTTATTTCAGCATGTCCCTTAGATGAGGCACTGGAAACTCCAGGACTTCTGCTGCCACATTCATAGTAATAAAGTGCACGATAAAACAAAGTGAAGCTTTCATAGCAAAATGCTAATTTACATTCCAACAGAGAAAAGAGAAATGCATATCCATTAGGGAAATGAAGGAGAAAATCACATTCAGATGGAAGAAGTTTTTAATTTCTGTGTGTTGGACAAGATCTTACTGTACCTGTAAAAATCATCTAGTTTCTGAAGATGAGGGAAGTGTTTCAGCAGAATGTCTTATTCAAAAGCAAACATGGTCATTCTGACACTCCATGCTGACTGCTCAGTGCTTGCTCTTTATTTTCTCAGTTTCTACCCGATAAGTTATTTGTGATGACTCTCAATGCTTCCTTCTAGGCTGATAAGGCAGTGTTTAAAAAAAGAAAAAAAAAACAAAAAAAATCTCTGTCTTCAAGTTGGATGAAACTATGACCAGGCGCAGTGAAGTTTCCAAAATAGATGCTCCCAAGCTTAGGCATGGACTTAACCTTGGATTACACTGGTAATCAGGGGCTAAGAAAGGCAAAATAGGTGACCGTAATTCAACAGTAAAGAATACTAAATTACGTTAAAGCATCTGAGAGTGTCTATACTTTATTCACCTAAGACAGTAACAAACTGGCCTTACGAAGTTCAAAATTGCTAGCTAAGTTTAATGACAATACAAATATACTAATACTTGTTTATCTAGAAACAGAACGCTGAAAAACCTGAGATGTGTTAGAGGGGAAGTAGGAGAAATAACTTGAGGTATGGAAAACTCCTGTAGCCATGAGAAATCACAGGACTTCTAAACAGCTTAGTAGAAGGAAGGTTTAGTAACACCTTGCTGACATTCTCTAACCGTTTACGTGGGAAGAAAAGACGGTATGCCGAACTTGCGGAAAAACACGTAGCTAGTTTGTAGCAAGGCACTGGAAGCCCATGAAGTTCAAAACATGACCTAGACATAAATATTTAACCATAGGGTATAAATAATTAGAGCAGCCTTTTGTGGGTATGATAAACTTTATATTACTTAGCATATAAATCAAAATACTATAACTTGGTAAAGAAGGCAATCCCTTTTGACGTACATTAGGCAGGAATGACTTCAGGAAATCACAGGAAGTGTAGGTTAGCGTAAGAGACTGTAATTGTCTCTTACCAACAATATTATTTCAATCATTTATAAATCAACTTGTCTTTGACATTCACAACTAATTCATGCAAAATGATATTCCCTTTTCAGGTCTGATAAGATACTTCTGATGGGCCTCAAAATCTATTCACTATAAAGTATAAGGTCATATTACTTTCTTTCTGATTTGGGAAGGAGAAGAGAGCCTTTTTGAAGCACCTTGGTATTGCTGGAACATCCCACAGATGAATTGTTATCCATAGATACATCATGCTGACAGCTGATGAGAAATCAAGAGCAATTAATGGCTTTGACTTGCCAGTATATGTAGACTGAACACCTTCTGTACTTCCATTGCATGTAAAGGGAGTTTCTATCTACAGTTAGAAGAATCTTATATTTGGACTACCCAAATATCCTGGTACGAGAAAAGCTCTGATCTTTCAGGAATCCATAGTGTGCTTGATCAGTGTTGGATAGACATTTTTGAGCATAATACTCCTAATGTTGCAATGCGGTACTGTTATTTGCACAATTTTAACTGCACATATTTGTAAATTATCTTCTTAAGTTTTTTAAAAACAATAGTTACTGAAGTTAATATGATTAGAAAAATTCCTATTTAGCTAGCATGGTAAAAATACCTTTCTATACCTCACTACTATGGTTGACAGGCAAAGAACAAGAATTCACAAAGTAATTGGAACACTTTCAGTTGCAAAGTTATTTTCAATGACGCGCATTCTGTCTGTTAGGAACAGGAGGAAGGAAAAATAGGAAGTATAATATACAAAAGGATCTTTGTGTTCCTAATGTGAATGAGGCTGACATGAGAAGTTTGCAAAACAAAACCAAATCTTGTCTAGTGGAAATGAAGTGCGTGTACAAAGATTACAACCAAGGATGAAATGGAAAGCAAATTTAAGTCAATCATGTTCGTGCCTGCTAAAACTGAATCCCTTTACTTCAGAGTTATGAACAGGAGTAATCATGTTGTATGCTTGAAGAATCGAGACCAATATTATGTAGTCCGTTTGTACTAGGAAAGCAAAGGGTAGAAAAGCCTCCTCAGTACTCCTGAAATCTGTGTTGGAGTGCCCTTTGTAGGGCAAGCAAAGTTGCAGTAAAGCAAGCAATCGAAGACCACTGGAGCTGGTTCCTTACAGGGGTTCTGACGGGTTTCTGTCTGCCATCACACTGCAAACACTCTTTAACCAGCTGCAGCTTTGCTAAGCTGTAGACATTTCCCCAGTGCTTTCGTGGTGTTACTAACATAGCAGTGAACAAGGATTGTCCACTGGTTTGGCGCTTGGGGCTAGAGATAAGAATGTGTGTGCTTTTGTTTGAAAAAACAGGTTGAAATTTCTGCAAAAAAGCCTGTTTAAGTATTTTGTTCATATCACTTGCTTTTAGGTAGTGTAATACAAATAGGTTACTCCTGAGCATAGTCTTATATTTTCCCTTGGACTGTGCAGGCCTTATTTCTGCCATAGCCATTTAATTTTGGGGAAAGCATTGTGTCTTTCTATGTACGTGTAGCGTTCACGTTTGCTTCAGGCTTTTAGATGTTTCTGGCCTCGACCAGCAAATTTGTGTGACAGCATACACATTCTGCTTTATAAAGAAATAAGCCTGTTAAATTTGGCTGTACCAGACTTTTAAAAGTTATAATTTCTTTTGGGCAGAAAAAAAATGTTACTGGGTCAATTGAAATACTTCTGGTTTAGATCTTTTTTTTCCAAGTGCTTATTCTTTTATTAATACACAGTAAAGTTTTTAAAACAACCATAATCATTCAGTCAAGCAGTATCTACATACTCTGTTTTGGTATTTTCAGGTCTTCTGAGTCCAAGTTTCCTTGTGTAGTAATTCTAGCAGTATCGACAAATCTCAGTGTTTTCTTATTTTTGTATAACTATCTTCTTGAAACTTCTCGTTAGCTCTAAATAGTAGCAACATGGCTATTGGCGTAGCATAACTAGAGCCAGTACAGAACAATCTGTTCTGAATGCTATTTCCCTTTTTCTGTATTGTTGTTGGATGATTTGGCTACAGCTGCTAGCCTTTCTTTGAATCATGCGTTGTAATTTCTCTGTCACACAATGAACTACAATGCAGCCAGCCCTAGGTTCTTTAGTCAAGTCACAAGAATGAGCAGGGGTTTTTTTCCACAATTTTGCTCTTATGCCTAACAGAAACTAAGTAAGTCTTTGCCTTTTCTCTCTTCTTTCTCATTTTGCACTTGTGTTTCAGTAGTGCTGGATTTTTCCAGTGTGTGGGGTAGTTTGGGGGTTTCTTTTGCATTCTAAAAGCTATTCTACTGGGCAGTGTCTGCAGTCCTGAGGACTACACCTGGATCGCCTCTCACAAAGGCTATGTTTTTAAGTGATTAATTTTTACAAATGGCTTTGTTCAGAAAACAGCAGCAGGTTGCTGTCTCTCAGAACATTAGTGTCTGACGGCTGAGGTCAAATTCATTGAATTCAACAGAAATAATTAACACTTTCTGCAGCTGGCTTTGGACTGGGAGATAAACTTTTGCAGATAAGCATTTAGTAGGAATCCCAGAGGGTAGGATTGGCCGCTAATGAATACTTGTTATCAATAACAACAATCAAATAATGAATTAAAAATATTACCTTCAGTATCCCAGTATATAAGCTAGGATATTTCATGATATGGATTACTACTCAAAATAAAAATTTTTTTATGCATCCACTACCCTTACTGCTATTCACAGTGTTGTTACGTGGCCTCTTAAGGTCTCCTAGTGCTTGTGAACCAGGCTCTTAAGCCCTGTGCCTTAGGTTATAACTGAGGTTTCTTGATGTTTGAGTAGATACACAATAAACAACAAACATTCTCTGTGTCAACTTACAACAGGATACCCAGATCTAATTCCATTTTCTAGCTGGCGACTTAACAAAAGGTGATTGTAGTACTCTCCTTTGAAAAGCCTTATATCGTTACAGTTAGCTGTGGACAGTGAGCTAATATGGAAGCTGGACTGTTACTTTCAAGGGGTATGAGAAGATATCTCTAGATAATGCTTACAGCTTCTGGATAGGGTAAAATAAAGTGCATACACAATAAAAAAAAAAAAGACTGAGGTTTTCTGATTTTGCTATAGATTAAAAACTTCATCAACTGTGTCCACCTAATTCTACTCTGCTATACTGAGTTCCTGTTTTACAAACTTAACTGTGGATCATGAGTTCAGACGGGAGCATTTCATGGCAAGTAGAGGTAAATGTCTCCAGGAGATAGGAGCTAAACTAGCATGGTAGATGCAAAATGGTGAATGCATAAAACTGAATAGCCAACACAGTGGGAGAAGATCTTAGAAAGCATTAAGGGAGTCATGCGGGGTATCTTAAAACAGGAATAGCTTAAGATTGTGTTAAGAAGTATTGCCTAAACTGTGTGATACATTCAAAGAAACTACCACCGAATCTGTCCAGCAAACATCTTATTCAGGTTTTCCTTCTAACAATCTAATAGAGATGATTTTTAGTGTTCTTATTTTAAAGAGAAAAGGTTATCTTTTATGTCTTAATGATGGGTACGAATTTTGTCTGAGGCTTGGGTGCTTTATAGTAGGTGGTAGACACACCTTGAAACATAAGTAAATAACCCTCAATAGAATATAGAGGATGAGAGCAAATGCTGCTTATGTTGTGAAGGCACTGGACTGAAACTCAACAAGACCATGATAATTCATCTTGCATGGTATAGATAAAACAGCTGAGCAATAAGCTGGGCTTTTTTGGACACATGCACACCAGGCTGAACTGGAAACAAAGAATACTTTGGAGTTGTTTTATTGTATATCTTGGGGAACAAATAGTTCACTGCAGAATAGAGTGAACTTCAGATAAGAGCCCTGATGGTGATATAGTATGATGTAGTGTAGTACCACTTTATTTTTATGGCATCTTTTGTCGAAATGGTATCTCAAAGGCTTTACATGGTTAGACAATACTGATATAAAGTTAAATGGTAGGAAGGAGAGAGAAATTAAGACTTTTAAGGCAAGAGGGGACAATCTGTTTCCAGATGACATTTGGAAGATAGATGGTAAATCAGTATGGCAGTGACTTTTTTTACAAAGCTTTTTCTAGATGGCAGGTAGTGTGGGAAAGTATTTAAAGAAAGGCAGGGCAGAGAAGTGCGTGTGTAAAAATGACTGCTGAACTGAAGTTTCCTCTTGCTTTCCAGCACCTACTTTGCAGTGCACAAGCTGACTTTGACAGTTGTCTACGTAGATACTTGCACTCAGACCTAGATTTCATTGGGTTATATTTGTACTGATTATAGTTAGATTACTCCTGACTTGTGCTGTTTTAAGTGAAGTACAAGTAAACTGTTAGAAGCTTTTATTCATGTGCATCAGTGTTCATGGTGACTTTTGCCTTTTCCCTCCCTTTCTCAGCATTTTGGTGGATTTCCCTACAAGACTGTCCTGAGAAAAACAGGCTTCACTTGCAATTTTTACTTTAATTTGTTGCTGGTTAACATGAACGGCAGTTTACACTTGATAGGGACTATTCTATTCCTTACCTGTAGCTTTTTTTCCAGAAGTTTGTGCTCAGCGTGAAACTGCACTGAATGTGGCAGAGCCTCTTCAAAACTGGAGCTGGATTGAGTTGTGGGATCTGACTTGGAGAAAAGTGCGAACAGGTTACAGGAATTTATTTACACTGCTGTTTCTTGTCCATTTAAATTGATCTCAAATGAGTCGAGTACTCACAACATCAAGGCTATTGCAAACAGCATAATAGCCTTTCAAGTTGTGCAAATGTGCAAAGTAAATGCAATCTGCGTATGTTCAGGACGTGCACGGTACTGCCTTCCACGGTGTGGCCAACTGATGTGCACCCACAACTGTCCAGAGGTCTGCTGTTAGCTTTGCTACAGAGGTGAGGTTACGTGGGGGACCCTCAGTGTCATATGCCTGTATGAGAAGTCACCTTCCTTTTTTGTACTGGGTAGGAGCTTCCCAAAATGCCTCTGTTAATAAACTCCCACTTGAAAGATCACTGTAGGTTTCAAACAGCTTCTGAGCAAGATTATGGTTCGTTTATGCATTCCTCTAGATGAAGAGACTCTAACAGACTGGTTGGT
Source organism: Pandion haliaetus (assembly GCA_013401275.1). Classification (NCBI taxonomy): domain Eukaryota; kingdom Metazoa; phylum Chordata; class Aves; order Accipitriformes; family Pandionidae; genus Pandion; species Pandion haliaetus. The sequence goes on along the minus strand of VYZV01038057.1, from coordinate 19,601 downwards.
ATAGCATCTGACTGAGTACCAGGCCTGAATCACTGGCAAATTGCTGGATAACTGCAGGCAGTCCTGGTTGGAATTACTCCGTGAGGCTCTGTAGTAATACTATGAGTAAATACTGTGGATTCTTAACATTCGGAAATTAATACTTTTGTGTGTTTTTCACACTTGCAGACTATATGTATATATTATATATTTATATATATATATATATACACACATAGCTGACTTGTTCTTAATTAAGACAGAAAAACAAACATTTTCCTTTTCAGGTGTAGAATCCACAGAATAAGCCTTTTGTGTTGCAATTCCTTGTGGGAACCGCCCCCACCCCCGACCTAACCTAAGAGAATATTTTAAATGCCATAATGTGTTCTAGATCTGGTCATCGTCTGCTGCCTTACTTATTCATTGCAATTGGTGTGTCTCTTTGACATACACCCTCAAAGATTTTCAGTAAATATGTTTTTTTGTTAATTGTGTTATTGTGTTCTTTAGATGACTAGGAATATAAACTGATTTTGTATTTCTAAAGGATACATGCAGTGTAGGCTATTCACAAGAATTCTGACTGGAAGTTTGGTTTTTTATGGCTATATTTGCTGGTCACTTACAAATGATAATTATTAGCTTTAACAAGGACTGATTTACTTGAAAATAATTTGCATGAAAAGGCTACATCAGAGGAGAAAAACAAGTAATATACACTACCAAAAGCTACAAGAAAGTGGTAAGGGACATCGATGAATACAAGGTAAAAGGATGGATGGGTAAGATTGAGAAACATTTACTCTGGAAATAAAAATCTAACTCGGATCTCTGACTCTTCTCCTATGTTCTTAGCAATAACTATTATTTTCTCATGAGTACAGGGACACAGGTTTTGAGTCTTTCGAATGTCATCTTTTCAGTTTTTCTTTGTTCATAGAGGAGTACTGTTCTCTTAAAAAAAAAAAAAATGCTTTCCTTTCCTTAAAATATTTTATGAAGATTTTCAGCAGTGTAATAAATAAGTCACCCTGATCTTATTGATTTCCAATACACTTTGTATCTTTGAAAAACACCATATCTGTGTTTACTTTTGGGTATTGTTCACCTACAAGCAGTACGTTAACACCCTCTGTCTCTACCAGGTGGAGAATCACAGCTACCTTATGAAATGCCTTCATATTTGAACATAATTTTTTAAAAGATTGACCATGGAAGAATTAGAATATGTAAGGAATCTTGTTATGTTAAGGAAACATTTCAGTTGGTTTTATTAATAGTTCTGTTGCTCAGTTCCCCCTGCCCCCACCCGCCCCGTATAGTAATGAGATTGAATTTTCTAGCTTTGGTTACTAAGCTTTCAGTTCTTGCAACTTCAGTTATTAATCAGCTGTCATGGCACACCATAAAAAAGTGGCTTTAAAAACCATGTTTGCTTTTTAGGCTAATAGCGCTGGGAGGTAAAGCTGGGAGTGGTACATAATGCATATATTTTAATGTGCCTGTGATAATGTTGCAGTCTTTAGTTTGAATGACTTGTATTAATTCTCAAAATAAACGTCTAAGACAATTTGCCAACAAAGCTGAATCTCCCCTCCCCCGTTTAGTTGACTTAATTTGTGTGCCATAGCCTAATAGCTTTGCCATGGCCTCATTTAAAGATTTCTTTTATGCCTTTTGATCATTTGCTAATAAGTATTGCAAAGTAACAGATAAGGACTCAAGTTTTTGCTAGACTTGAAAGAGTAACTTGGACAAAAATCCAAATGGGGGAAAAAAATCCCCAGAAATTCCTCAAGTGTTGTCTACATTGGGGTTTTCATCTGCCTGTGAATTTGCACCAGTATGATGTTTTGTCGTGGTTTTGGTTTCAGCCCAGCCGGTAACAAAGCACCACGCAGCCGCTCACTCACCCCCCCCGCCCCTGCCCCTGGCCACGTTGGGANCAACTTGGGGAAGAAACTAAATCCATTTAATTGACTACAAATCAAATAAGAAAAAAAAACCACAAGGGTATGAGGAAGGGAAACCAAACATCAGAACACCTCCCCCCACCCCTCCCGCCTTCCCGGCTCAGCTCCATTCCCGGTGCTTTCTACCTCCTCCCCCCGGCGGCGCAGGGGAACAGGGGATGGGGGTTGAGTCAACTCGCCACACATCGTGTCTGCCGCTCCTTTCCTCAGGGGGAAGATTCCTCGCTCGCCCCCTGCTCCACCGTGGGGTCCCTCCCATGGGAGACAGTCCTTCACCAACTTCTCCAACGTGGTTCCTTTCCGTGGGCTGCAGTTCTTCCTGAACTTCCCTGGCGCGGGTCCTTTCCGCGGGCTGCTTTCCAGTCTCACACTGCTTCAGCGCAGTTTTTACCATGGGGTTACAGCCATCTTTGGGAGCCTCCGCTCCACCATGGACCTCCATGAGCTGCAGGGGGACAGCCTGCCGTCTCGCCACGGGCTGCAGAGCCATCAGCCTCCTCAGGTGCCCCTCCTGCCCCACTGATCTCGCTACCGGCAGAGGTGTTCCTCTCATGTTCCAACCCACACACACTGCCGGTTCCCCTTCTTAAATCTGTTCTCCCAGAGGTGCTACCACAGTCACTGATGGGATCGGCCTGGGCCAGAGGTGGGTCCGACTTGGAGCCGGGGAAGCTTCTAGCAGCTTCTGAAAGGGGCCACCTCTTCAGCCCCCTCCCCCACTACTGAAGAAAACCATGCCATACAAACCCATAACACGTTTCTAAGTGGGTACAGGCAAAGCTGCTGCCTCTTGTGCTTTGCATCAGTGGAGTTTCCCCCCTGCTTGAAGTTTGTGCTGTGCCCCAATGCCTGTCTACTCTTAAGTACTGAGGCAACTTAAACCAGGGTAAGTCTTCTGTGTAGATGAGGCCTTAACATTAAAATACTAATGTTTTTCTTCGACATTGAATTTATGACTCATGTCAGGAGTCATAGGAAGCTGAGAAATGAAGCAGAGAAATAAAATTCTCTGTTCTCCACGGAGTAGTTTCTGCAAAAAATGTACCAGCTGGGCCCTGACATTGTGCCTCTATTGTCCTGCAACCAAAGCCAGTCCCCAACACCCGTGCCTCACATTTGTGGAATCAAAATGAGATTGATCATACTTTTGCACCAATTTGTCTGAGGTTTTTTTGTTGATTATGAGCTTTCCGAACTTCAGACTGCAACAGAGATAAGTAAACAAGCTTTGCTTATGCCATCCTAGTTCTTTGGAAACTTGCTTGCATGAGCAGCAGTCTTTCTGTTAACACAGAACTTTGGAATAGATGCTTAATGGAAAAAAAATCTCTTGGGAAAAACTTTTCTGCTCCACATCTTACTGTCCCAGCTGCTTACTTCTTCAGTATGTGTTTTATGAGAATGATGGGACTCTGCACTTGAACACCATGAGGGATTCTCATATGATTTAGTGGCAGGACAAGTGAAGCACACTCAAAGCAAGGGTATATGAAAGAAAAATATAGTCTCTGCACTATTTTAAGCAGTAGAACTATCATTTTGTGCTATTTCAAAGTTGTAACTCACTGTTAAATAGCCATGGACACACATTATTTGATATGTAGTTGTTTCTTGCTCATTAAAGGCTCATTTTGGACAGTTAGATGTCAAAAGATTCAGTGTGTGCTAATATAGAGTTCCTAAAATAAGGTTACTGTGTTACTGCTGATTCTCAGTGTTTTAATTTCTTTATTAGCTATATATTCTTCGTTGTTTATAATGTTTGTTCATTTTCCTGTATCTTCTCAATCCACTTCCTACTGAACAATCATGACATTTACTAGTGTGTCAGCCTTGACACTAAAGAGGTTGACTGTGTTCAAAAGTGAATATCCCATTCACTCAAATTCAGGTAATAGTACTGTTGCTGCTTCAAAATAAATCCCAGGAGCCCAGCTGGCAAAGGATACCTAGGAGAGATTTAAGTCAGGGTTAAGTCTGGCTGATCTAACCACATCTGTAGTCACTGACTGACATCCTAGTTCCCCAGCCCTTGGGAGATACTGACAAGAGGGTGAACATAGCACATGTTTTGTGTGGGTGATTAAATCAAACCTTTTGATGATAGTCTTAGCAAACTACTGGGAGAAAAAAGGGTTGTCTTCCTTTTAGCTCTCCTCTTATTTTACAATAAGATTCTCTAGATTTGAAAAGCAGAGGGTAGTGTAAAAAGTAAATTACTATTAAAATGTTTTTACTCCTGAAATTTATTTCCAAGAATAAAAGCTTAGGATAGAAGTGAGAATCATCTTTAATGACAAATGGTTAGAAGTGACATCAAGGTCTTCTCATTATTAAAAAGTATGTCTTCAGGGTCTAACTATAAATCTTCAGTGCTCCTAGGTTCTTTTTAGGAATTCAGCTGTTAACGCTATCTAAGCATTAGTGTTTTAGCAATGCAGAAATGTACAACCAGGTCTTAAAAATGGTGTCAAATGATTCTCAGGGTGGTGGTGGGAGAACCTAGTGATTGTGAAACCATTAACGAACCATAACAACACCAGATTGCTGTGTGTATTCTCTTGAATATTTTTCTGATTTGATTAACACAAGAGATGGAGGTTTTGAGTGTCCTACCAAAATATGAGTGGACAATTGAAGGCATATAACTTGTTTTGGTAATTTCTGATTGAATGTACTTTGACTGTCTGGTTCCTTTTATACCCCTGTGCATATTGGTAACATTCATATCTTGCAGTCGGGATCACATTGAAAATTTTAAGATAATCTGTTACTGTTGCACTAGCTCTACTATAGCTCTGCTGATGCTGGGATCAGCCTGAGAAGTGAACATACAAGCTGTTGGCACTTTTTTTTAAACTATCATGTTTCTCCGATATATCTCCAAGTTTCAGTGTGGTACTGGAATTAACTAATGTACATTACTTTATGAACTCTGCAGTTGTAGCAATAAAACTAGTACAGCCTTAGGAAGTTTTTCTACAAAATGTCAGGAGATCGAGCATGTGTAGTTTCATGTGAGCTACAGTAAGGGATGCTTTTGTAAGTTCTCCACACAGGGGAATTTACTATTTTTAATGCAGTTAATAATCTAATTAATATAAAGGAAACTTAGATGCTTTTTAGAGCAGAACATCCAGAGAAGATTAAAACATCTTCTTTGTTGTTCATGCACATTCAAACAGTTTATATGAAGATTTTTCAAAAGCCTGTGCAAACTGAAGAATTCTTAATGTTATATTAGTCCTTTGCTCTAGATGTCTAGATATAATACTCTTGGTTTCAGAAAATGTACTTCTCTTAAACAGCTGGCTATCATCAGAGTGATGGAAGCTTACCCCAAATTACTGAGAACTTGAGTACAGAAAGTTACATAAGCCAATCCTAGCATAGTATATAAACAAAAGCTGCTTTAAATGTCTATTATACTAATAAAACCATGTTGAGGTTATGTCTGAAATGACTAACAGGTCTAATTCATCAACTGTCTTTGAGGTGATCATAGAATCGTTTAGGTTGGAAAAGACCTTTAAGATCACCGAGTCCAACCATCAACCATGCCCACTAAACCTTGTCCTGAAGTGCCTTGTCTACGTGCTTTTTGAATACTTCCAGGGATGGTGACTCCACCACTTCCCTGGGCAGCCTGTTCCAATGCCTGACAACCCTTTCAGTAAAGAAATATTTCCTGATATCCCATCTAAACCTCACCTGGCGCAACTCGAGGCCATTTCCTCTCGTCCTGTCACTAGTTACTTGATAGACGAGACCAGTACCCACTTCACTACAACCTCCTTTCAGGTAGTTGTAGGGAGCGATGAGGTCTCCCCTCAGCCTCCTTTTCTCCAGGCTAAACAACCCCAGTTCCCTCAGCCGCTCCTCATCAGACTTGTGCTCCAGGCCCCTCACCAGCTTCGTTGCCCTTCTCTGGACACGCTCTAGCACATCAGTGTCTTTCCTGCAGCGAGGGGCCCCANCGGCTGTCACCCAGCCCCCCCGGTTCCTTTTCGGCCGGGCAGCTTTCCAGCCACTCTTCCCCAAGCCTGTAGCAGTGCATGGGGTTGTTGTGACCCAAGTGCAGGACCTGGCACTTGGCCTTGTTGAACCTCGTATATTTGGCTTCGGCCTAATGATTCAGCCTGTCCAGATCCTTCTGTAGAGCCTTCGTACCTGTGAGCAAATCAACACTCTCTCCCAGCTTGGTGTCATCTGCAAACTTACTGAGGGTGCACTCAATCCCCTCATCCAGATCATTGATAAAGATATTAAAGAGAACTGGCCTCAGTACTGAGCCCTGGGGAACACCACTTGTGACCTGCCTCCAACTGGATTTAACTCCATTCACCACAACCCTCTGGGCTCGTCCATCCATCCAGTTTTTTACCCAGCGAAGAGCACACTTGTCTCAGCCATGTGCTGCCAGCTTCTTGAGGAGTGTGCTGTGAGAGACAGTGTCAAAAGAGACAGTGATGGCACCTGTGCTCTGGAGAACAGTCAAAATAATGAGTATGTAGATGGTATCCTTGTGCAGGGATTATCATTCTGTACAGACATCTCTGTTCTTGGGGCTAATTGCAATTTGGTGATAAACGATTTCAGATGTCAGAGCAGGATCTAGATCAGAAAGTAACTATTGTAGAATTTCATTCTGGAGCCCTCTAAAGAGGGTGTCCAAAATGGTGAACTCTGACTTAGCAGAGTATGGCAATTAAAAAGCAGCTTGAAGCTGGTGTGTTGTACCTAAGTGATGAAATACAGTATGCTTGAGCAACAGTGAGAGTGGTTCATGTGTATTCCTAAATTTGTTTAGTATGTTTATTTGAAATTCTAAATGCTGAGTAAGTATTGCTATCAAAACCTGTCTCTGTAAATTCAGAGCCCAAACCCAAAGGACACTCAAGGCAAAAGTCAAGGGGTACTACGGGTAAGGAGAGCTGGAAAGTTAGTGAAGGTTAACAAAATTATTGTGCGTGTTGCTGTGCATCATTTGGAAGGGCCTGTTCTGGTTCCCTTAAAATGGAAGTACATAATTAGCACAATAATTATTTTTAAGACTTACTAATTATTTGTAATGCGTAGACTTAACTGTTTGTTCCCTGATAATCTTCATGGACTTAGTGTTTAAAGAGCATGTTAGGGATACTACAAAAAGTATACTGTCCAGCTTGATGAACCATTATGAAGAGCTCCAGAAACAGTTTTTTTGTGAAGTTGACTTTATTGGTACTAAATCTTAGAATCAGATGCATGATCTAGATAGAAAAACAGCTGTTATAACACTATGGTCCCCAGCATTGGGAAGGACACAAACTCTACTTCCAAGTCTTGCATTAGGGTCACATTCTTTCTCTTTCTAAGGATCTTAATTTTCTCTCGGATCTCATGCAAGCAAAAGAATTAAACTTCTAAAGGCTGGAAAATTGTAAAATACCCCCAAGGATGCAGAGAGGAAAAGAAAAGGAAGGGTTCAGGGGAGACACCTTGGAACAGAATGCAGAGGGAGATTTGCTAGGAGACAAGAATTGCAAGTCTTGATCACAGAGAAGATAAGAAATAAAAAAAACCCCACATCTTAAGTGATCCCAGAGGGAAAGATTGGTTTCCAATAGAGAGACGCTGACTAGAAGAGGTTTGCCTATAATAAGCACATAGGGCATTGTCCCAGACGAGCTTGGCTGTACATTATTTCAATCATATAACTTACTGTTCCTCCTAATAAATTAAATTAATAATAGTTGGCTGACATAAGCCTTGCAGCTGTAAAGCTCAAGATCCCCTCCTTAATAGGCAGATGAGGGACTTGCAAACAGCATGTGGCTCATCTCCATTTTTGACCTTGTGCCTAAACAGAGACTTGCTAAAACGAAGAGGGGAGTAGGCACTTTGGGACACTAATTCAACTTAATGCTGAGTATGATTGAAGCTGTCTCTGTAGGCAGTAAAGTATACACTCCATAAGGTCTAGGAATAATGACATGTTGTAAATTCATTTAATTTTAATTTTAAAAGCTTGCTCAAAAGCAGAATTACTAGAAGCACTTCAGCTGTAGTGTGGATCTTGGGTCTGGATTTCCTTTTTTTTT
>VYZV01038056.1:48075-62919 GCA_013401275.1 Pandion haliaetus | reverse complement strand
CCCCACGGTGGAGCAGGGGACCAATGAGGAGGCCTCCCCCTGAGGAGGACAGAGCGGCAGAGACAAGGTGTGGCGAGCTGACCTCAAGCCCCATCCCCTGTTCCCCTGCGCCGCCGGGGGGAGGAGGTAGAAAGCATCGGGAGTGGAGCTGAGCCGGGAAGGCGGGAGGGGTGGGGGGAGGTTGTTCTGAAGTTTGGTTTCCCTTCCTAATACGCTTGTGTTTTGTTTTTGTTTTGATTTGTAGTAAATTAAATTGATTTTGTTTTTTTCCCAAGTCTTTTGCCCGTGACCATAAGTGGGGAGTGATTCCTCCCAGTCCTTGTCTCGACCCACGAGCCTGCCTTTGGATTTTCTCCTCATCCCAACGTGGCCAGGCGCGGGGGTGGGGGGTGAGTGAGCGGCTTCGTGGTGCTTTGTTACCGACTGAGCTGACCTGAAACCATGACACATTGTATTAGAGAAAAAAACCCTGTGTGGTTTATTTTGGGGTGGTGTGTTTAAAGACAATTTCAGTACAGCTTCCTGAGGCTTAGTGTCCCCCTCATTTCTGTTCTTCCTGCTAATTTCTGCAGAAAGACACAGCCTTGCAGTACATGGGTAAAAATAAGAACTCCTAAGTGCTTTTATCTGTGCACACTTACACAGATACTGTCTCCCCATAGGTTTTCTTGCAGGCATTCTGGAGCTGAAGCAGTTTTTGGTTGAAAGTGATAAGGCCTGATGTATGTAAAATCTGAGTCAGGTTAACAACCCTTAGGTTCTGTGTCGCAAGTACATCAGGCATCACAGGCTGAGCTAGGATGTCACAATAAACCTTTACCTTCTGTGAAAAAAAAGAGGTGTCAAGTGTAACTGATTCAAGAAAAAAAAGCATACTGCAGTGGTGTTTTAGGAACTGCACTTGGTAATTAGCAATAGAACTGTCATTACTGTTGTGTTATGGCCTGTCTTTAACTGAACTAATGCTCAAAGAGGGTAAGAAGTGCTTATATTTTAGAGACTACAGAGAGTCTTACACTTCTTGATCCTCTAACACTGGAAGACAAATCTTTTAACCAATGAAATACAACTTATTATATCCTTGTGACACTGCTGATGAATGACTGCACGGACATAACATGACAGATCAAGAAGAAAGCAGGTGTGTTTCTTCAATCCTTTTTCCCCTGTTTAATCTTATTACTTCCCAGTATGATTCTTCCCAAGACAGGATCTCTTCTGCTTTGGCCACGACACTCTTCAGATAACTATGAATGTGGATCATATTGTGCTTGATCATGTCTAGAAAAGCATTATGTATTTAGGATTTCATTCTTGAATTTGATATGTGAAGATCATGATGCCCTTCTACAGAAAACAACAGGATTGCTATGACACAAAGCCAGTGTAATGAAGCAAAGAAGATCTTTGATTTTTATCCCATCTTCTTAGGAAAAAACCTGCAAAAAGGTGAAGGATGGCTCTGTCCAGACAAGGAATTCTCAGGAGAGAAATCAGTGGTCTCAAACCTCAAAGACCATTTACTGTAACATCAGAAAGAACATTCAGATTTCAGGGAATGAACAAATGCCTGTTACTAAGTTTATTTCAGTATAAGAAAGGTTTATTTGGTTGACCGTGATGATGAAGACCAAATGCAAAGTGTTCCTTAAAAGTGTTTATTGTTTCCTATGAAACCCTCTGATCCTTTGTATCTAAATTATTCAAGTTCCAGTTTTAGATATTTCAAGCTAGACTCTGATCTTAGTCACATTGCTGTAAATAGGATGTAACTAGACTGTCCTTCCCCTGTAACATCTGTGTTATTGAAATCTGACTTCTTCACAAAGATTGCATTCAGAAAAGTGCCAAGTACAAGGGTGATTTCATCAACTAGGAACTTCTCTTTGCTGACAGCTTTGGTCCTCACACAGCTCAGCAGAGTTGGGCATCATGTAAACAGGGACACTGTTCAGTAACAGGCATGAGTTCTTTTTGGGAAACCTCCCCAAGAAGCCTGACACAACCCCTCAGCAAACTGTGACAGCAAACAGGAGCCTCCTTCAGGTGTTGTCTGTGATGTGATTAAATGTCTGATGGTTTCTTTTGATCTTGGCACCGGTTGACTTAATCACAGATATCCCACCTTCTGTGGCCAAAGAATTATCACTGATGCCTCCCTAATAAAGCAGTTTAGATTTCTGGTTCAAATTTATTGGCTTATAATGAATGGATTTGCTTTAGTTCTTGAGGATTTAGAGGATTTTCCCTTTGCTTTATTCCCTGTTATTACATTTCTCTTAGCCAGAGTGATATTTTATGCTATTTAAAAGACACACTTTGATTTAAGAGCCTAAGTACCATTATCATGTCTTTGCATGCCAACAACTGATATAAAATGCTTCTTAGACTTTGTCCTCTTTTTTGTAACAGCTAGGTTTCTCCTGTGTGACCTTGATAGAAAGGAGCTTACTCCCTTCCATGAGCAGAAAACAGGTTATAGCAATTGCCATGAAATACTATGGCAGTGCAGAAAGGTTAGCCAAATTTTATTATTTAAAAAGATGCACTTTTTTTCTGTGTGTGTGTGTAACATAATTAACTTTGTGCTGTTGTTTCTCTTGTGGTATAAATTTGCATCCATTTAACCAAAATTGCTCTTCTTAAATTTTAAGCATAAACAAAAAAGACCACTGTCTTAGTTGACACCAAGAATTATAGGACAACTTGTGGTACTGTCCCTCAGGACTGCCTACATAAAAAGGATTTAAGCACTAAGGCTGCTGGCGGTGTTTGTGATACCTGAATTAGGTACTGCTGTCTATGCTGCATGGACAGGACTACACAGCACTCGTTGCCAGCATGATCTCTGGCACCGTTTCATGGAAACCCAGCCAGGCAGGCCTCCTTCAGCAGCAATCATCACCTGGGGGCTTTAAATGAGAGAACCTGACATGAGCTGTCTTGTGGGTCAGGCTGGAAACTAGAAGTGAGCTGGGCTACAGCTACTCAGTGGCGTCAAGATTGAGGCACTTCTTGGCTATTGTGGAAGGGAAAGGTTTGGTGTCTGGGGAAGGTTCATATCAAAGGCAGATGTCAAAGGTCTACATGTGAAATTTAGGTGCCTAAATACAGCATAAGTCCTTTTGTTAATGTAGCCATGGACTTCCACAGGTTGAGTTGCATAATCAAAAGCTGTCAAGAGAAAAATGACAGAGTCATAACCTCTTCCATGCTCATCCAGGACACGATGTCCTATCCATACCCTGAGACTAGCCCCATTGGTACCCAACTGTACTCTCTGCTATTCAATTGATCCCTCAAAAGTTACAGTGGCAAAAAACCTGGTATAGCACAGAGCAGGACCCGGCCCTTTGTTGCTAGAAAAATAAAAAAAGAGGTATCTCTTAGTAAAGAGATAATGACACGACATTACTATACTGGTTTTCACTGGCTCAGCATAGTTCTCTGTCATCTAATTGAATGGTTGGGGAAAAAGTAGTATGACTTGCGAAAGGCAGAATGTGAGTGAAGAGCCACTGTGCAGAGCCAGGTTTAGAGGTGTAACAGCAAGCTCCCAGGTGTTATGAATGTTAACATCTCTTAAATAGGGAAATATATTTAGATTGTTTGTGCTAGTAGGTATTTTTTAGTAGAAGTTTATGTTATTGTCTCTTCTTATTTTAGTAATGACTGTCACTGTCCCAGCGAATTCTTAGAAAATTTCCTTTCATAGTGTCACTTCAGGCTAAAGTAAAATTCTTTTCCCAAACAGAGCTTTTTTACAGCAGATTAGGTACAATGGGCTATTCAACTGAATTCTATTGAATCTGTAGATTCAAGTCTTAATGTTCCTTTTTTTTTATGATCTTCTCATTTTCATTTTAATATTGTTCTACTTTTCCTTTTTTGTACTGTGCATATCCTATTTTGTTCCACTGAAATAATTTTGTAAGAAATCCTTCATCAGGATAATACTGTCTATTCAGTCATCACAGGCACAGTTTTGTTCTTTGAGCTTTGGCTAGCTTATATACACACTCCTACATTTCCAGTGATTACTTCCAGTGCCAGCTGGGATACCTATTGGTGAATTCAGAGCTGATTAACTGAACAAGACAGTTGTTGCTCCAATTAACCTACTCCATGTTTCAAGAGATTTCATTTTTTTTTCATTAAGGAAAGAAGAAGTGGAAGGACAGACTTTCTTTAACCAAATTGCTCCATCCTTCTCCCCACGGGGGAAAAAAAAAGTCAATCTGGTGAACAAAGAGCGATCATTACTGGACATCTGCGGCTAATAACAGGGACACAACAGAAATTTGAGGACTGAATCCTTAACAGTTCATTGTAGGTTTTATTTGCATATACAAAGCTACTTCCCAGCAGACTGTGAAAAAACATTTCCTTTAGCTGTTGGGGTGGAAATTTCTAGTTTTCTACATGGCCAACAAATATGTTAAATAATTAATGTAACCATGAAGGTGCTCAGCTTAAATGGCAGCTTTCAAAATCAATGTACTTTTGCTTCACAAAAGGATTTAAGTCATGTAATTTACAAGGTAGGATTGTGACTGGCCTCTGTGGGAATGCACAGAAAGAAATGTTTCCATGAGTTTCCCCTCCTTGTACCCTCTCTATAGGAAGAAGTAAACAATTGCAGTCCTTGTCTTCTAACACAATGCTGACATACAAGCTCTGGAGAAACTTGGGCAGCAGCACAAGAGGTTGACCCACCCAGAGGTTCACTCCATCCCTTTGCTGGGTATTTCTACTCTCACAGCTAAGTCAGCAGAAGGGAAGGTATGTCCACACCAGAACTGACCTGGGAAGGAGAGCACAGCATGCTCAGCACCTTGCGGTAACTCCAGGGTCCTATTCAGGTGGCCTGGACAGACCACACGTGGGCAGCACCAGCTGCATGAAGCTCAGTTCAGCCTCACAAGCTCTTGTTATGAATGTTTGTGCCTGGGGCTGCAGGGTGGCAACCAGCTGTGAGGCTGGAAAAAAGTAAAACACAAGCCTCTGCATTTTGTGGTGGTGTTACACACCCAGAACCCACTGGGTCCCTTCTTTACCTTAAGATGTTGCTAATGTTTCAGTTAAGTAGTAACAATGGTACTGCAAGGTTTCATGAGGATGACTGTAGTGATAAAAATAGCTACTGATGTCATAGGAAGCTCTCAGCCCTTCTTGGATTTATATCACTTTCCCTTTAGTGGAAAAGACATTGATCAGAAGCAATATGAAATAAAAGCTTTGTTTGTTAAAGAGGTATGTTGGTGTTTAGTCTTAATTCATACAGCTGGCCTGAAACAGAGGATTACTGATTCTAGGCAAATGCTGAGGTTTCAAAATGAGTATTTGCTCTGATTAAAATACAATTGAAAAAAAAAAAATCTCTTATGAATTACATAGCTTATTTTGGTGTCAGTTCATGGCTGTTCTGGAATATTTTTGCACCTTGAGACAGGAACCAGGGTGCCTCAGGTCTTCAGCTCCAGAAAAGCTTCCTCTGAGGGCTTATTTGTTGCAGGGACAAAGACCCTGTGCCTCCCAGGTTCCGCTTAAGCTCACTTTCAGCACAACTCATCTGCCTGTGGTTTCATGGGATTTTATCAAAACTGAGATGTGTCCATAGAACATTGCAATCTTTTAGCTGAAATAGTTCCACTGGAAAATTTTCTAACAGCTCTATTTATTGACGAATGCACTCTATTTATTAATACACTGCTGTTTCATCTCTGACTACAGTGAAGAATTTAAACCAGGTGATCTGAAAGTGCTTGTATTTGAATGTTAAAAACGTCCAACTCCACCAAAACCCCTCTACTTAATACTTAGAGGCAAAAAGCTTATGCCTTGTTATTAACAGGAATCAGAGCCTTGTACTCTCTGGCTGATCCCTCACAAGACGTCTCATTTAAACATAGTTCATGTATGAGGTCAATATCCTGAGCCCTCTATTTTTGATGGCGTCTACTTACATACAGGACCTAGATTGGTAGATTGGACCAAAACAACAACAAGAACTAAAAAGCTGTGCTACATTATTAATTTTTTAATTTTTAGTCATTTTAAAAATGGAGCATTGTGATTGTCAAGCAGATGGCAAAAGGCAATTTCTGTCTTCTTTTCTGCAGAGAAGGTAGGGAGTTCCAATATATCTTTCAGAAGCTGGGATTCCTCAAATTCAAGTCTTCTGTCCACATGATTTGAAGCAGTGAGGTAATACTATTTTTGTATCCTAGCTGATAGCCTCAGCTGTTACTGAACAGATTTGGGAAAAGTAGAGGAGCATTGGTCAAGCTCTTTTCTGAAAGCACGTCTCCCTGTAAGGCTATGCAGTATTAGAAGGAGAAGAGGAGGGAAAATGATTTCACAGACAGATGGTTAAGGTAAACGTGGCCTTCTGTCTCAGCTCCTGTTGACTAATGAATTTGTGCTTTGGGCTGGTGTAACAACTCTTTTTTTTCAGATATAAGGACCCATGTCTTCCATGATGCCTGCAGCAAATGCACTGCCTGTTTTATTACGTTAATAAGATAGTCTCCAATACTCTATTCAGTAACCTTCAAGGGCAGAACTGCACACTGAGGATATATTCTATATCTTTCATTCACTCCATTGGCTTGTAATCTCCCACTTCAGGCACATACTCATTTCAAGACGCCTCCTCTGTCATGATCACAAAAATTCTTCACACCAGAAATGAAGTCTTCTGTGATTGAGCATGGTGCCGCTGACATATCTGGATGCTGCAATACAACAAATGAGCTTAAGGTCTATGTGCATTATACATATGGGGGTAAAGGCCATTTATGCCATCTTTTCGGACAAATCATGTCTGCTACAAAAATAGAGAAAACATGCCCAGAGACAGAGTGCTGCAAAGTGCATTGTGATAACAAAGGATTTCAGTGCAGAGATCTTATAGCTTTCTGAAGGATTTATTTAACTTTCCTTTCAGTGCAGTAGCCTGTGGTGGTAACATCAGTGAAAACATGATGCTTCTCCTTTTCCACTACATCTCCCTTCCCCTTGCACAGTCTCCCCTGCTCTGGTCCAAATGGCTCAGAGAAGCAGCATTACTGAATGTGGTCAATGAAGTACTAAAAGGCACTTTCCCTGCACCATAATATTAAAACCTCAGGGACAGGAGGAAATGAAAGGCGGCTGCCGTCGTCGGTGATACAGACTGGGGGGGTCCCAGCTGACCAGCTGGTTTGAAGTGCAGCCTGTGCTCTGCTGCCAGCCCATCTCTGCCATGTCCCCAGGAGACAGCGCTGGGCTGAACCACTGGGGTCATCCATCATTAACAAGCAGGGTATAATGGCTTGCCGTGCCTCTCACAATGGCAGAGCAGGAGGAAAGAGGCAGTTTAAATTTCAGCAAAGCCGGGCAGTGTCAGGAGAGGTTTAATCAGATGGCAGGCTCTCCTGATTACATATTCCAGTGTCAGCTCCCGGGCACAGACAAGCCAATACTCTGGGCTCTCTGTGAGGTTAGTCTGTAGTCACTCAAAATATAAAATATGCATATGGAAAGCAGTAATCTCTTCCTTGCCAGATCAGAAGCTTTTAAAATTGTATGCCCTGCCTGACTGTCCTCTCTCTGAACATGGTCCTGTGTTCTGTGAAGTTTTTTATTTCTGTATTTTGCCCTTGTAAATATGTAATTAATGCTACTGCTGTGTTTAGCATTCAGAAAAGTGTGTGAATTTCTGTGATAGGAAGCTAACAAAAACACAAGGGCGAAATCCTAATTTAAAATAAGTGGTAACACAGTGACCCACTAAAGCACAGCCTCTTTGGAAACCACAGGGGACTTCATCTTAAATGAAATGTTAGGGTGTGCATGAAGCAGACTGGCTCCACTGGTGCATGAAACAGCTCCCTCATGGAAAATCGTTCACTGACATGTTTAAGGGACTGGACCTTAAATTTTCTGTCCCTTTATAAACCTCTGGAACTGAAGGTACCATTCTGCAGAGTGTTCACAAAGGGCTGGTAAGAAATTAAGCTACAATTGAATTTACATTTATTTTAAAATTAAAATTAAATTGAAATAATGTTCTGCCTCCTCACTGTCCCTTATCTTCACTCAGTCTAGCTGTATATCACTTGCTGCAGGCGTCTCATTGCAGTGAAACGAGAGTCATGTTGAGGTTAGCCTTAATATGTACAGTAACATGGTTATTGAGATAGGTAACTCCAGAGATAATTTTTCCCACAGTTGTACCACTTCCTGAGATCTGCTCTGTTCCAAAGTGATGTGTCAGAAAGAAACACAACATTTTTCCCCGGCTGTGTGACAGTCTGAGATAATTTTATTTACTTCTGGAAGAGTCCATGTGTAACACTTCACCATGTAAACAGAGTGCTGACATTAGAACAACCACGTGGTATTTTCAAACTTTATAGACTTGAAAACAACTCAGTGCACAGAAACACATTTACAGAGATAATATGTTGTCCAGTTGGAGATATTCAAATACAGGCACAGTGAACATCTGCAAAATGTAGTCGTGATACTGCAATACCTTACTGAACAGCTGTGGCAGAATAAAACTGCAGGATTTATAGGGTTTACTTCTGGGCTGCGGTATACTTTTTCTTGAGTCTTGGGTGTACTCAACACAGAATGCTCCCATGAATGGAATTTACATGCAAACATCTAGAAATGAAATAAACATTTTAAAACGCTGTTATCTTGAGTAAGTAGGGGTGCATACAGGCACCATGATTAGAGGCTGCAGGGCTCTGCAGAAATGCAGCTGTAGCCTTCCCTTTATTTTGACTGGTGCCATGCAGGCTGCACTCTCTGCACTGAAGGACAGACGCAGTAAAAATATGCGTTCTTAATATCTTATCTGTGTAATAGTTCAGAAAATGCCGTGCAAAATTGAACGACATGGTGCAGTTAATCTAATTTAATCAAAACAGTGTGGATGATGATTGATGGTATGAGACTTCAGAGGAAATATCATTGTTCAATGGAAGTGCTTGCAGCTGAATATTGCATACAAGAATTGGTAGAAATTTCCAGGTGAAAATCTTTATTTATTGGGAAATGTTGTTCTGTGGAACCTGCTTGCAATGGTCCCCAGAAAGAACTGCCTTAATTAGCCTTGGGATGAAGTATTGTGATCCAAAACATTTTAAAATCAGAAATTGCTGCTCTTATCTTCCCAGTATGTATTCTGGAACATCAGAAATGTTCCATCTTTACTCTTATTTTTCTAGATCCTAGTCATTGGCTGCCAAGTTCTTCCCTCCCAAACTGTTATTAATCTTCTTTGAGACTTCTGTAAAGGCTCTCCTCAAAGGAAGACTTAGGAAGGACTAATCTAAAGCTGACAAAAAGTTGGAGAATGATTTCATTATCAGGTGCCTGGGAAATAAAACAGGAGATGAAAATCAATATTGATACAGTCAGAGTTAGGTGCATGGGAAGAAAACACCAGAATTTTGCATACTTAATGATTGGCTTTTTCCAGTTGGAAGAACGGGTTAGGAGTCACTGTGGACATCTTTGTGCCAATGCCAGCTCCGTGCTCAGCACCAGCCAGAGAGGCTAACAGAAAGGTAGGAACAACTAGGGAAGGAAAAAGAAACAAACCAAAACAGAAAATGGTATTGTACCCTCATAAAAATTGATACATACTCTGTGCCACAAAATGTTGGCTCTCCGGCTACCCTCTTGCAGAGAATCAGCAGTGGAATGGGGAGAGGTAGAGGCTACCTCTGCACGAGAGGTACAGAACAATGGCTTCCATAAGGGGAGAGAGAAATGCACTAACATTTTTCGGTGTGGAAAAAAAGTTGCCAAAGGGAGAGATGACAGCAAAAAGCAACATTGTAAACTGGTAGTGATATTTACTGCTTCTCATAACAGGGCAACAAAGAGAACCAAATTAAATTACAAGACAAAAGGTCTGAGACAGAAGTACTTTTGTCTGTCAGA
Source organism: Pandion haliaetus (assembly GCA_013401275.1). NCBI lineage: Eukaryota > Metazoa > Chordata > Aves > Accipitriformes > Pandionidae > Pandion > Pandion haliaetus. The sequence goes on along the minus strand of VYZV01038056.1, from coordinate 52,974 downwards.
TTTTCAAGACTGCATAAACGTACTATTAAACTTACTGCTACAGAATGCTGTGAAGATAAAAAGTACAAAAATAAGTTTAAAGAAGGCTGGACAGAGTCACAGGAGCTAATTGTGGCTGTTGAGCATGACAGTTCAGATGCAAACTCTCCCTTAAGTTACAGTAAGATGAGACTCCCTAAATGGCTACCGTAAGAGAGATTATATAACCATCAGTCTGGGTTTATCTGTTATTCCTTTCTTACCTTATGGAAAGCAGATTATAAGAGTCTTTTTATGCAATCCAGATATCTCCATTTTCAATTGTAACACACGCTAGTAATGCCTATGTAAAAAACGTCTTAAACCATTACCGTTAGCTGTGAAAACAGACTTCCAGATGATCTGCTCCTCAATAAAGTGCCTTTGTGAGCATGGCTGCAGGTAAGCTTTCAGCAATGTCCTAGCTAAATATTTTTAACTGCAATTGTATGTGCAGGTAGCTGTGACTGACCGTGGGACCAGTGAATGCGGCCTGTGCAGCTCCGCACTTACAAAAGCTCCATGTTCAGCTGGGATTCAGCTGCAAGCATGGCTCTTGCCTTCTGTTTCCTGCCTGGAGCAAAGTGCTGTATGGACAGCTGGGCAAGAAGCCTTTGTTTCTGGAGTGCTGATGAGCATCTTTCATGGAAAACAGTGAGAGATGTTATTCTTAAGAGGACTGATTATTAGAACAAGCCTTAAAAACCCACATTGCAGGAATAAAAAACTTCTTTCGACTTTTCTCCTCCTAATATCCTAGTAAATCTTAGGTCACATTCCTGTAAACTGCTCATAATAATGCACCACTGGGAGTCATCATAATTTTACAGAAAATAAAAAAGCAGAACAAGAGCTCGGCCATCCTGGTAGGACCATGTTCATCCAGAAAACAAACATAGGGGAAAAAGACTGTGCATCATCACTAAAAACCCTAAAACTATGAAAGAAAAAAATAAAGGAAATTAGTTGAAGTGTTGAAGAGAAAGTTTCTGAAGCTGCAGTAGGTACCATTGTTGTTGTTGTAGCTTTTTTTTAGTTACTGTTTTATTTTTTTAGGAGCTTTGGAATTACAATAAAGTTACAGTAAAATACAATAAAACATTTAATCAATTCAACAGTTTAACTTGAAATTAAATTTACCTTATGAAAACATGCTTTCCAAAATGTAGCTGAAGAAAATGAAGTAGCCTTTAACCAATTTCAAAGCAATTCAGTCTGAATATGTTGCTGTAGTGCTCCCCTGGAGTCTTAAACTGTGTTCACAGTGAATGGCCTTGAAATTACAAAAATTGATTCAGGTCAATTCACATGCTCAGAAAATTCATTCCGTTAAAACACTTCTCCATGCTATTTCCTATAATGAAGGGTTTGGGTGTGGAATATAGCTATTAAAGAATAAAATAAGTTTGCCTTGACTTTTTGTACATGAACAAGTAAATTACTCATTTTGCTGTAAACACTTGGCTGTCTATTGTCTAGTTAATATGTTGGATACACTTGCCTTACCTGGCAGAAATTCAGCCCACTTCTGTGTCTTGTCCTTAAACTTCACATAACATTTTATCAACATGAAAAGGCTAGTGTGCAGTACGTTTGGGGTTCCTTTATGATTATTATACCACTTCACCTCCCTACATGGCTATTTGTAGCAGAATAGAGGTATGCGCACGGTTCCTACCCCATTGCAAAGTGGAGCTGAACTCTTTTGCGCTTAGCAGACAGTACCATGTGCTCGTGTATCAACCTGCTAAGGAGTTTTGTGTAGACTCCAGGTACAGATCTTCTTCCCTGATCACTGATTTCCATACATATGCAAACCTTAAAGCATGGAAAAGAGGCACGAGAAGACAGTATATTTAGTGAAAATAATGAATGGAAAATACTAATTAGGGAATGGATGAACTCCTGCCCTCAAATAAGAGATAACACTGTGTATGTCACTACCAGTCACTACGTTATGAACTGAAAACAAAGTTAAGAAAGTACCAGGCAGTTCATCATTTTTGACCACTGAACAGTTCTTTTAACCATGGGGTATTATTTTTTTTCAAGTCAAGCAGCTTGGTGATTGCCCTGACAAAGGCAATTCTAAGAGAAAGACTCTCAAATGCCGCTATATGCCTGATTTACTCAGACAAAAACTTCCTGTAACAGAACTGTATTCTGCATTCCTCTATTCTGCACTACAGCCTGTGCTGAAAGGAGGATTGGGTAGAGTACGGAAATAGTCCAGGGAGCAGAAACCAGAAACCTGGACTCTGTCCTCTGCAAAACACTGTAGATCTTATTCCTAATGGAAGGAATGCAGATTTACACCTAAAGCTGGTGTCTATAACATGCTAGAGGGGAAATACTAAGTTTCAGTACTACTTTGGAGACCAGTTATATGTTTTGTGTGAAAGAGACACTGGATGAAACCCTGGCTTTGATATCAGAACCCAGGATTCTTCTTCCACTCCATTCTGAGTATTAATCTACCACTAGGTTATGCATCCAGGACCTCCATGTCCTCCTTACTCTCTCTCTAGGTTCCTAAACCTTGCATTCCTTTTTGCACAGCTACCCAACTTTCACTGGAGTGGTGGAGAAACTACAGAATAGCCAGGTGGTAAAGGTCATCTCTAGGGAGATAGAAGATGTCTATTTAAAGTCCTTTATCCTCTAGAAAGCTTGCATCTCAGGTTGCTCCCAATTTCTAGGCATATATTGCAGCTACTGATGTCTATGCAAAATATGTTGTCATCTTCTCACCATATTTTTAAGTACAGTCAGTCCAAACCTAGTGTATCTCAGCAGATCTTTGCAGAGTTTATAAGCTTGGATTATGGCCTATGCCCCATAAAGAAGAAAGCACGAATAGGTGCTTCAGTTTAGGTGTTCTGCAAATGGAAAGTGCCAACTAATTTTAGGTGCTTCTCGGGTCAGGCTATGGGTGAGAGAAGGGGTGTGAGCCATGCTGATGTTTAGATTGCAGTTGTGGTAAGACTGGCCATGCATACTGTTTAAAGTTTCCAGAATTTTTATTTAAAATAAAATCCTGGATGCTGAAGGAACTGAACATTTTTCATTTAGTTTTAGTTTTCAGCTATAAATATGTATTTGTTTGCCAAAACCAGAGAGAAATATAAATTATATAGGAGATATGGAAGTGATAAGGAGATGTGAAATCCCTGCAATCATGCAGAAAAGCAGTACTTTAATCACCTGATATTAAATAAATAGAAAACTAGTCAAGAAGCCATTCTAATGGTGAGATATACTGGAATATGAAATAATCCTAAGAAACTGGTGGAAGAACCTTCCCTTAGGAGTTTTAAAAGCAATCTGAAAAAAATGGTAGAAATATAATGTTAGCCATTGTACTTAATGGGGTAGACAGACTACGTGACCTAATTAAGCGACAGGACATGACAGGGTGTGCATTATGGTCTCATAATGGTATGCTTTCGTGCCTTTAAATGTAAGACAGAGTACACAAATATGTTAAACACTGAGGTGTGTCATCACTAGACTTTACAACCCTTAGATGGCCTCAACCTATGTTCCTAAAATATTCATTTCCAAAGGTAAAACATCAACTATTAGGAAGAAAAATATTCCCCAGATGAAGCAATTTTTTTAATGCACTGTAAGGTCATATCAAGGGAAATTGTCTAGACAGGATTTATTTTACTGATTCTTGATGACAATAATAATTAACTTTGTTAACAAAAGTGTGGTAGAAATGCAAACATTTAAAGTTGAAATTGAAATGCATGTGGGAGGAAGGGCTGCTTGGGAGAGAGGACTTACATCCCTGTTAAGTCCTCCTGATACCCTTCTATCCGACAGTACTACTCGCTGAAGCCAGAAAGCATTGGGAAGTAGTACAGAGAAGATAGGGCCATTTAGCGACTGACAGCTTGCAAGCTTAAGACCCAGAATTTTCTTCATGAGTTTCAGGAGTGTTTTTTTTCCCATTTTCAGATGCTCCCCCCAAATGCCAATAAGGATGTGTGTTAGCTGCCTGAAACAGAAAGTGGGTGAATGCCAGAGGTGCCTGTCAAGAGGTTTGAGATACGAAAATACTTGTGGACTAATACTTCAAGCATGAATAGTGGTAACATTTTCTAGTGGCATCTTCACTATGCTGTACATTTCTCAGTGCTTAATTAACAATTATTTCCAAAAGTAAGCTTAGTTCTTGCCCTAGGAAAATAAATGGAAAAGCTAATGATGACTCTTGGCAGAAGAGAAATGCTTATTACTCCTCACTGGCCATGGCCAACTCCTATGCAGCCATTTCAGCATTTCCAGTGGGTAACAGTGGTGGGCCCTGAGTCTGCTCTGTTCCCTATGGGCCTTTCCTCTCCCTGAAACCAAATGAAATTTGAAGTACACAGCAATTACTTTAATTGCTTGGTAACTTGAAAGTCTGTGTCCCAAAGGCCAGCCTCACACAGGCCCACTTGTGTGAACAGACCTGACAAATCACCTGTGTTTTTGAAAGGTTTACATCTAATTACATTTTAGTTTACTTTATTGTGTAAGCAGATTTAGTATTCCTGGGACACTCCATGGCACCTTGTATTTTTTTTTAATGCATGACTTTAAAAACTTTGTAATACTTATTAATTGGGGTCACTCCTGACAAAACATTTTCAATTACAAGGAAATGTTTTTTTCATTTTCTAAAAACGTCACTGCACTGAAAAGGGGCAGGAAGTATACTAGGATTTCTGCAGCATTTTAAGCCTCTTTGTGCTGAACAAGGAACTATTGAAGTTCATTTGGCACTTTACATGTGAAAAAGACAAACTTGGGGGGTAGTTGTTTTTTTTTAAATGGAAAATGATTCAGATTCAATTTCTACCTTGAAGTATGAAAAATTTGATTAAAAAA
>VYZV01038056.1:0-35020 GCA_013401275.1 Pandion haliaetus | reverse complement strand
TGGCCAGGGGAGGGGGTGGGGTGGTGAGCGAGCGGCTTTGTGGTGCTTTGTTACCGACTGAGCTTACCTGAAACCACGACACCACCTCACTACAACCTCCTTTCAGGTCATTGTAGAGAGCGATAAGGTCTCCCCTCAGCCTCCTTTGGTCCAGACTAAACAATGCCCGTTCCCTCAACAACTCCAGANGACCCGGCACTTGGCCTTGTTGAACCTCATACAATTGGCCCTGGCCCATTGATCCAGCCTGTCCAGATCCCTCTGTAGAGCCTTCCTACCCTTGAGCAGACCAACCCTCCCAACTTAGTGTCATCTGCAAACTTACTGAGGGTGTACTCAATCCCCTCATCCAGATCATTGATAAAGATATTAAAGGTCACCAAGAACCTTCCTTGCAGTAATTTTTAGTTTTATTTGTATATGTTTTAGCTTCCTCTAATGTCTGGGAAATCTGTTAGAGCTAATAAGAGAGGTATCATAACAAATAAGTCATGCGGTTTTATGCTCATATGTTGACCTGGAGTATCCCATTAAGCTACTGGCAGGTGAGAGGTGATTCCTTCCTTGCTGGATGTTGTACCTCTCCTGAAAAGAAGGATGATTTTGATTCATACAGGTCAAATTTAATTCCAGTGTAACCTCACTGAAATCAGAGGGATTATATTAGAAGTGCAGTGTTTGCTGCATGGGTTTTATATTGGTTAGGTATAGCCTCTTTCCTTCACTTGCAAGGATTGCTGAGATTCATTAACCTTTCAGAGCAAGTTTTATGCCATACGTTCATTTTGTCTTAGAGGTTTATTTAATTTAATGTTTTCTACAGCAAACAAAGCAATTTGAACAGAACCTTAGGTCATCCTGTAGCAAAACACTTCGAGGTGGTTAACAGAAAGCTGTGTAAGACAGGAAAGGAAATACAGCAAAATGAAAATGCCTCTGAATGTTCAAAAGAGGAACCAATTAGTAAAGCAAGTCAGCATGATAGAGATAAAAGCACTGAGAGTGATTCATCTAGTTCTTGAGCCAGTTTTATACCAACATAGTGCAAATGCCTTGATGGAGTTATGTTAGTATAGCTGGTATCCTGAGCCAGCAGTTTCATTGCAATTTAATGATACACCTTAGTTTTCACAAGTGTGTCTAGCTGAAACTATTTTCCGTGAAATGTGGAAGCAATATTAAAATAATGTATTTATTTCCATAAAACATGCACCCATAAAGTTTGAATAAAATTGAGAGTTTCTTGGCACAAAGCCAATACAAAAGCTCTTTGTGTTTTTTATTTTCATAGAGAATCACTAATATAACAGCACTCAGTCTGGGATAATAAGCTGTAACAAGATAATAAGAATTTTTCTGTACCAGCAAATAGCAAAATAGCTGATTTTATATTCAGGTAGCTTAAGCCTCATATTCATTAGAAGTTACAAGCATATTAGTAGTCAAAAGGAAAAAATGCTGTCCACTACTTGTAGATATGTCTGAAAAAAAGCTCAACAAACTCCAAAAGTTTTTTAAAGTTCAAAGCAATTGAAAAAGTCTACAGTGTGAAAATATGAGTTTGAATCAATCAGTTAACCTCTCCCCCCCACCCCAAACTCTACCCTGAAGTCTGACCATAAGTTAAGCAGCCATTTAATAATCGATTCCTGATAGCTTCCATCATCTGAACTGGAGTAATCTGACTATTTTTTAGCCCAGCTCCCATTACAAACAAGGTTTATATGATCACACTGCACTTGTGTGCCACTAGGTTTGTCTTTCCATTTACTTATGAATCCATTGGTCGGTTTTAAGCCAAGTTAACCGAGGGCTGAGCTATCTGAGTTCCCACAAATTTTATGGAAACAGGAACTAAGCCAGAGAAGAGAAAGTTTATAAAAGCCTCTGTAAATACCCCAGCTGAAGGAAAGGTTGTAGTATCAGGTCATGCATTATTATGCACCAGAAAAGTCACATAGAAGATAGACATTTTATGATACTCTCTGTCATGAATGGAGCTTCAGCTGGAGTTCACAGGATCCATGGCAGTGTCCAAATCCACATGAAACCACAGTTTGCTACTTCTGGATCACTGTTTCTTGCTGGTCCTACTGCAGGGTCTACAATGCGTATTTGCTCTATGCGAAATGCTAAGTAAGTTCAGCTTCACATCTGTTTGAATATTTCTGTGCACTGTTACAAAGTAGGATTGTTTAGTCATCTTTGGGTCCGGGAAGAGGAACGCCTGGGCAGCCAGCTTGGTGTCCTTCCCGGGAAGGAGGATGTAGGGTCTGTTCCCCCACTGCAGTCACCACCAGGCAGTTGGCCCAGCACATTCGGTCCATTTGCTGGGGACAGCAGTTCCTGGCTTTTGCCTGCTAGAGGGCAAAGGCTTTGCAATTTTCTTGAAGCAAGAAAGGTGTCAGCAGTCTTGTTTCTGATTTCCCTGCCTCCATGCCAGTGGCCATGGAGACATTTTTCTGTCCATTTTGCTGCTGTGGTCTAGGAAGTGTTTGCTGGCTGAGCTGTCTGCTTTCCCCTTTGTGCAAACACTCTGCTCTATACAATACATTTTTAAAACACTAGAGAGATTAAAGCGTGAGTTCTGGACCCAAATTTCTGTCCCTCTTTCAAGTGAGTAAGACCCCACTTTCTGCTTGTATAGCCCTCACAGCCCCACTAGGAAATGCCAACAGCATCACCAGGATCACAAACCTGAGCATCGAAGCTGCTGGAATATGAATGCACAGACATTCACATTTGGTATGAAGGCCAGGTGACAAAGATTTCATGTTTACATAATTTCCCCCCTGCTATTTGAAACCTAATAGCAAAAAAGTAATGGCATCTCTAAACATCCCTCTACAACACCACCGCCATTGTTGAGCACTGCTAAATTTTCACCAAGCCTTCATTTTTGCTTTGTTTAAATTCTTTAAAGGACTGCAGGTCCCCCCAGTACTATTTGCAAGTGTTCAGCACTTCTCAGTGTAGAAAAAAAGTGAAGACATAGTTAACAATGCCAACTAAATAAATGCTGGGAATAAACCCCAAGTATTAGTACCTGTCAGAAATAATCCTAGTTTAGTAATCAGTAGGGGTGTTTTTTTGCTGACACGCAATATGTGAACAAATGCAGTATGAAAGAGTTGTTATTCTGCTTAAGATTGTTATAAAAAGAAATTAAATATCTCTTTGAAATAAGCATCCATTCACAAAGGTTATTTTAGCTAAATATCAGTTGGCCATTTCAATTCTTTTGCTTGTTCATTACTTAAGAAATAGCAAGCAAATCCCACCCTTTCAAGCCTTGTTAAATCCTTCCTTCAGAGAATGCATGTAAATACAGCTCGGTTTATATTCCAGAGGGTTTCAGTAAGGATTTTTCAAGGTACATGTTATCTCTCTCCTCTGAGGGATGAGGATTCAAGAGTACAGCCACTGATTTTAAAATGTACCAACTGCTTACTGCCAACACTGAGATGTTAAAATAATAAGGATTTTATTTTCCTCTTCTCTGTTTTGTGGCACAATTTTACGGGGGGTTCACACAAAGTATCATAAGGAATTTTGCTCTTGGGGGAAAAAAAGAGGAACAGAAATGAAAAACATTCTTGTAACTAACAGCTTCGTGTCAGCATTAGTGTTTGAATGGAGGCTGAGACCTGAGCTGTTCCTGGATGTTAAATAAGAAATACCTTTTTGATTTGTTTTTCTTCTTAGCTACAATGATGGAGAAATGTAATGCAGTAAGAGCATTCTGTTGTACCGTCTGTGACCTCAATGGAAAGGGAGAAAATGGGCTTTTGCTGTCAGCTTCTTTTCCTGTTACAGATTTGAGTTTTACTCCAACATTACTTCCAGTCTAATTGCATTTGACCCCGCACTCTTGCTGTGCTAATGTCAGTCAGCATAACTGGAGGCCTATGTAACAGCTAGTATTTATAGAGTAAGCGTAATTGCGTGCTAAGCCCTAGAAGCATCAGCCTTATGAACTTCATCATTTTCATTAAAATACACGTTTCTTTCCACTTGCCCATGGAAGCAATACAGACAAGGTATTTATGTGCCTTAAGTGGAAGATGCCTGCATTGAGAAATGAAGCTGGGGAAATAAAAACGCTTACCCTGTTTAGTGTAAGTTTAAATTAAAAATAGCAGCTTGTGGTCAGCTGTAAAAAGTATTGCATATGTTTACTAACAAAATATTGATACATGTAAATTACTGATGTCCGGATGTCCGCATGTTTACATCTTAAAATCACAGAGCTGTTTATATGTTTGTGCAGTTTAGGGGCTGTTCTTTTAATTTCCTGCTCCCTTTGATGGGAATAAATGCAGTGCTCAACATGTAAAGTTTTGTGTTTGTGCCATTATAAAACAAATATCTAGATCTGTTTGCTTGTATTTACATACTTGCCCAAGTTGTTTTTTTTTTTCAAATTGAGAGGGCATTTCAGAATGAAAACCTGCAAGTCACTTTTCTCTGGTATTCTCTTAACAGCTGAAACCACACATAAGCTAGACTTGCAATAGTTTGGGGCAGAGTTTTATTGCTCCAATATCAGGATATTCTATACACAATAAAGTGAACATATGACTTTCATATCTCTGAAGTGATGCCTGGAGCAAGTTGCAGTATTAGTGCTTTCAGGCTCAGTGTTGCACGGTTCTAAGGACATCTTTAAGGATGATCAGCAGCCTCGGCTTGGGGCTTGTGTAGCCATGAAAGCTGAAAATGTAGAACATTTTGCGGTAGCAAGCTTTGCATTATGCATATCTATTATTCTCCCAACTTGAGGAAAGACAGTGTGGGGGTTACAGCATAAAGCTGTGTGTATGCTGAACTCAGTTCTCTTTCCAGTCACTTTTATGTAATAAATCAAACCCAGCTATCTTCAAAATGCAAGCTGTTTCATTTTCACAATGCAACCTTTCCCTTCCTGCTCAAACTACAGTGTACCAAAAAGCTCCAAGCTGGCAGGACATCCACAGCTATGTGTTGATTCACATAGGTATTGAAAACCTGAAGGTTCATGTGCCTTTTCAGTCAAGATAATTTTCAAAAGGAAATGATCTGTAGAATTTTACTATTCAGGATTCTATTACATAAAATAAAAAATGAACTGATGCAAGATCCACCTACTGGGATTCTCTCCTTGTATAGTCCTGTGACTTCCCCGTGATCACATTCTCTGGGATTCCACATCTTTCCCCTCAAAATAAATCTTATTTTCTGTATTTTAAGCTTTAGTGTAAGATACCCCTGAATAGTATCCCTCCTTTGCCTGGATGTTCAGATGGAAGTTTTTAATTATTAAAGAGCATGAATTAATTATTTCTAGGTTTCTGGTAGGTCATGCCTTTCTTTGTCTTTGAGTTTATACATTTTTTCTAGTAAGGACTTTATTTTTGTCCTGGTGCAACATTGAATACATCACCAGCACACAGCAGTGCACGCAGGGCTGTGAGAGCCCTGAATCTCAAAGGGACTGCTAGGTGAACACAGCTGTGGTCCCTCTGATTATATGGCAAAGTGGCCTAAGGCTCCTATATCTTTTCTCTGAAATCCTAGACAGAAACTGGCTGCATGCAATGCAAAGCATGTGCACTGTAAGCCTGCTTAAGTTCTGGATTCATCAGACTTTCAGCACATGAACAGGTGAGTTTTCCAGCTCAGGTACATTGAATCCAACAAATCCAACCCTGCAGCGTATGACTAGCAGAATGGGCAGACCCAGAGGATTCATTTTCACATGGAGAAGCGTCATATGTGTGGGGCTCGCTGTGTGCGAGGCCATTTTCCTGCACATCAAGCAGTCAGGTCAGATCTACTCCCAGACTTTCTGCAATCCCTTACAAACCCTGGCAGCAGGCTAGTGGAGAGCGGCTCTTGCCATGCAGCTGGACAATAAATGTGCTCCAGGCTTCAGCATTCTGCTGCTTCTGCAGACACATCCTCAGACACAAATGCGTTCCCCTTCCCTGCAGGTCTGGGTGGCCCCATCTTGCGGAGGTCATACACTTCTCAGCAGAGATGTGGGAGGCACAGAGGAATCTGGTTTCAGCCAATACCTCCTGTATGGTTTGGCAACCAGGGGCGTGAAGGACCCCTTGTGCATCCTGAGGCGGGGGATGAAGTAGGAGTCCAACGTGCAGCCCTGGCCATTACTGTTCAGTGGCTTCATTAACCACATGCTTCTTCTGCATGGCAGCATCTGTGCGGGACTTTGCAGCTTCCTCAGATTCCCCTGGACTCCCGGCTGTGGTGTTTAGCACAGGACTGGTCCCGAGGTTTTGCTCCTCCTGACACAATTCTTCCCCCAATGAAAACATTACAATGCCAGATGAATGTCACGGTTTTGCTCTTCACCTCCTAAAACATCTATGAATGTTATGCTATATTTTTAATGTGCATCACATCTGTACATCTCTAGAATGATCTGTCTATATGAACAACAGCTGAAACACCTCATTCTGTATGGCTGCCATTAGTCAATACAGAAGGAACTGGTTATTTTTATAAGGAAAATGACACCAAATCCTTTTTCAAATATTTAAAATATTTTGGGCAAATCACATTTTTATAATCCTTATACAGCTGTTTCATACTGAAACAAAACATAACACTGTACATGATGAACATCCCAGAATCTCCCCTCTGATTTTATTACTTCCCTTGCACAGACAGATGAGAATTAGCACAAAAAAAGCAAATGGTTGTGATATAAATCCACATTTCTGTATGCAGTTGGCTTGTTACGCACCACATTGGCAGCATCAACAGGTCTAAAGTATGTGCCACTAAGGTAGTGTGCAACCATAGCACAAGGGAATAGCATGGTCTTTTATGGAACCACTGGGGGCTGGTTTCTATCCTAGCACTGACCGGCCAGTTGCAAGGGACTGGGGAGGCTGCAGGTATCTGACTGCCCCTGTACTTCTGCTGTAAAAACACCTGTGAGATGTGATCTGTGGGGCTGGTTGGTGTGACTGAATGTGGAAATGGTCAAACCTGATTAAAGACAACCATACTTTGTTCATTTTGCTGAAGTGAAACATGAGCTGCCAGCAAGACCTGAAAGGCTGATACTTCTTTCTGCCCTAACAGCCTGGACACCAGCGATCACTCCGGTGCAGGCTATCTTCTTTTAGTTTCATTTTTTCTCTTCTTTTCTTCTGTGTCTTTTTATTACCCAATGGATCAAATCGCATTGTTGTATACTGTTCCAGAATACCCATGAATACAGTGAGTAGATTTACTCTAGACTTACATACACTGGTAGGACCGGTAGCAGGATCTGGCGTGTTTTCTTTGTGAACACCCTGAACACTTCCTTTCTCTGCCCTCCAGCTGGGTAGTTTCAGAGCCTGGCAAATGAGAGACACTATTTTTAATGTCTCATTCAAACAGCAGTGTGGTAGAAGTGGCAAATAATAGTTGCTTTCAATACAGGAAATAACACACAGTGCCACTGTTCCTATTTTATGAACTATATTAAAAAATTTCTTCATGTTGATTGTAATAATTATTTGTGCTACTCCAGCCTACAGACTTTTCATTTAAAAGTTTACTGTTAATCAGTGCTGTATTTAGAGCAATTCTTTTTGGTGTGCATATGTCTGTGAATTTTAATATGCTAAAGAACCTACTCAGTAGGGTGTAAAAGCTGATTTGGAATATAAGGTTTTAAGGTACTTCAATAAAATAGCATATATAAATAATATGCTGAAAACATTATTAATAAGGCTGCCAAATCAAGCATTAAAATGTTAATTTTGCATGGAAATCCTTAATATAGAATAAAGGCATTTATTTTTCTCTGAAATTGGGGCTAAAATAGACAATTTTCCTTAAAATGGCAAAAGGTGTACATTATTACTAAGCCTATCATGCCAGTCAAATTCCAGTCCCTGCTCTGAGATAGAAAGACATTGCATACTACAAAGGTATCAGAAAATAACTTTCTAATATGGGAAATTACATACCTTATTCTCAGCTTTGTTCCAAGAAATGGGATTTGGGCTGATTTTGAAAAAACACTCAAAAATGTAATCAGCCAGAGGAAAGCATTCTGTGTGAGAACATGGAAATTTGGCAGAGAAACAAGCAAATAGAAGCACGCTGTTATACTGAAGTGTTGGACAACATTAATAATGGGACATTTCAAATATCATATAAACAAAAGTGATTATATAATTAGTTAAATGTTTTTCAAATTAAAGAAAAATAAAATCATCAACCCCCTTCTGAGGCAGGAGGTGTAATGTGTTCGGAGCTCTGGTCCTTCACATTCGACCTCCAGGCACTGGATTGCGCTGTGATGCCCACGCTGTTGGAAGAGAAAGCAAACTCAGAGGCAGATGTGGAACAGGGTTAGGAGGGAGCCCAAAGTCTTACTGAGCAGAGAAACATCCAGCTAAACTAAAGAGCCCTTACTTTCATGCTATAGAGGGAAAACAGACACAAATAACTGCTGGCTGAAGCCTCTACTAATCACAGCTTGGGATATTCAGCACAGTTGCCTTCACAGAAGATCTGTGTGGAGGAACACCCATTTTCTACCCTGGGATAAAACTGCTTCTAGGAGCCAGATCAGGAGATTTTGCATTAATCCTTTCTTTTGCAAGCTATTAAAGCACTGTGCAGAGCATACACTGGCATTGTTAGCAACCTTATCACATGCTGGGCCAAGCACATAGGGTCTGTGGAAACCTGCTGAGAAAATCCTGAAGAAAGCCTGGTGCCCTAATGATGGCAGAACTTGTGCTGCGCAGAGTTGCTGCAGGGAACAGATGAGATGCGTGCCCTCCTCATATCCCTGTTTTGCTGGTTGGGCCCCTTTTATATTTGTGGATGTTGAGATGAAGAAGCAGACCGAGACCCATGCAGAATCTCCAGGAAGAAAAAATTCTACAGGGTTCTCTTCCCAGAACTGCTTTTATCCCTGAGCAGTCTCTTATCAGACAAACAAACCCAGTAGCTCCCAGGCCAGCCTAAGAGGATGTTAATTATGGTTGCTAGAAATACAGTGCAGCTCTGCATTGGCTAGTGTTTTGTTCTTTTCACCTTTATCTCAGAGAACAAGAGGCCAAGGAAGCACATACCCTGTCCCTGACCTGCGCTGTCCTGGACATCTGAGTGGAGGAAGACTCTCCATGTGGAGCAGAGAGAGGTCAGAGGGGAGAGGTGTAGGGAGAAGGGTTGCAGAGCTAGAAATGCCTTTTGTCCACATAGGAGTAGAAAGATCACCTAGCTATGAAACTGCCCTTTTAGCAAACCGTGCTTTCTTTTTCATGAAGGTGGTGTTTTCTCACAGAGCTCAGGACACGAGAAATCCCCACTGCGCTATCTGCTGTTTGATGCCAAGCATTCAACAAGAGCTTATCTTTTTTAGTGAAAGATGATCCTAAGGAAAAATGTATAGGTATTTTGTCTCATAATGGTGTCTAAGCCCTTTGACACAACGGTACCACTTCCTACCAGAGGCCTCTTCCATTTTTTTTTCTCCAGACTGAAATTATTATTCTGTTACAGAAAGTAAAGGTTTTGCCTCCCTTCCCATAAAAATTCCACCCACTTTAATAGGAAAAGAGAAACATTTATTCTTCCTGTTTCTGGTCCCAATCCAGACCTTCACAATCTTGTAATGTGTTTATCCTGGAAAACAGGGAAATATATCTGTATTTTCCCCATATTGCAGATGGAGAATTAAGGCAGAATTGACCTAAACATCACATGCTGAGTGGATCCCAGCCCAGCGGCCCCAGGATCGACATTGTGGTTCATGAACCTGAGTGAGGAGCTGTGCTCAAGCTGCTGCAGAGCACTGAGGGAGTGATGCTCTGACAAACACCCATGCCATGAGTGTCTGTGTAGACCTAGAGCTCCTGCTCTCACCATCACCCCATTGGTGACCCCCAAACAGGCTCAGCTTGGGGGTCCCTCACCTGGATAAAGGATCCAGGTGACGTGGCTACAAAGTCCCTTTAATACCAAGCATAGCATAGTCCTAACTGTTTGTACGTCAAACACAGGCTGTGGGATGTGCCTGGCCAGCCTTGGAAGATGACGGAGGGAGAGTCATGCATGGAACAAGTCCATTCCCTCTCTGCTTCGTGACAGACCCTGGCTTCCTTCTCTCTTCCCAGGCAAGCAGGGCTGGGCTTCGCACGCTCAAATCGACCTCGTCTCCTCCTTCCCATACAAAAGCATTGCTCTCCCCTGCTTATCTGTCCCCCCGCTCTTCCCGGCAAGCGAGCAGAAGGGTAGGATTGGCAGCGGCAGCTCCTGCTGCAGGGATGTTTGAGGAGGGCTGCTAGATTTGTGGCGGGGAAACATGGAGAAGGAGGTGGCTGCCAAGGCAGGGAGAGAGGGATGCAGAGACAGATGGCTGTGTGCACAGGGAGCATTGCCTGTGCAGGGAGCAGCGTGTGGGAGGTTGCANACTTCTGTGGGCACTTACACGATGATAATAATCTCCTTCCCTGTACCATTATGCCAGTACAGGGTGGCCACACAACCACTGACCTCCCGACGTGCTGTATCTCTTCTTTCTACCCTTTGGTTTTGATTTGGGATTTTTCTGGATGCAGCACTCTTCTCTGATTATTCTGGAAGCACTTGAGGGATTTGTAACAGTAATAATGTATGGTAGGTTTGGCTGGGAAAATTCTGTTTAACAAAAAATGTTGAGGTTTTGAAACTTATTTTCGTGCTGTGTTGGAATAAAATCAAAGTCTTCCAAAAACTGTTTTGGAAACTGAGCAGAGCAATCTGTTAGGGACCCACTGAGAGGTAGGAGGTCCTTGTTTGGAGCTGAGCACAACATTATTATGGGTCTGGGTCTCTCCTCCCCTAAAAGTGGGCCCTAGGCAGGGACCATTCGGAGGTGCTGCTCCTTTGTTCTGGTTCAGACTAGAAATTCCATTCTGGACCTCATTACGGAAAACCAATATATTTTCATTAGAAAAACTTCATTGCAATATATTTGTATTTTCTTTTGAAAAACTCCAGGTCAACCTGAAATTAAGGCCATGCCACAGAAATTAAGTACTCAGGTTCTCAGCATTCATTTCATTTTTCTTCTAAGTATGCATTAGGCTACATCGCTTAACTTGGTGTTTATTTTTTTACTTTTAAAATGTGCCATTTACAAAATAACAACATAAATCAAAAACACAGCAACTGAACTTCTGTGGGAAATGGCCTGGCTCGCCTCTCAGTCCCCGCTTGCCAGCTTCACTTCAGAAAATCATCTGGCCCTGGAGCTGCCTTCAGAAGTGCACTGAAAGGATTCCAAGGCATGTACAAGATCAGTAAAATCATTTCAGGAGCAACAACACAGCTCTCCACCTCAGGGCCCAGTTGGGCTGGAGGGATGAGCCAACAGCAATCTTGTGAAATTCAAGGAGGATCAATGCAAACTCCTGGACCTCTGAGGAGATAACCCTGCAAGGGTGTGGGCTGGGGAACAGCTCTGCAGGATGTGCTGGTGCCCTGGAGAACTGGGAGCCATGCAGAGGCCAGCAGCAACCAGGCAGCAGGAGCACGGTCCATCCATCTAGGGATGGGATTATCCTCTTCTGATCCACACTCGTGAGACCTGAGGATATAGTGCCTGGTTTTGGGCCTCCCTCAATACAAAACATAGACAAACTGGCGTGAATTCAGCAAGGAACACCAAACTGGTCGGGGCTGGAGCAGTTGCCCTGTGAGGAGAGGCTGAGAGATGGGGCTGGCTCAGCCTGGGGAGAGATGGTTCTGGGCGGGCTGGCAGTAGCCCCTGTTAGCTTCATGGAGGCAGCTAAGAGGGAGCTGGGCTCCTCACAGCAATGAAATAAGAGCTCTGATTTCTCTGTTATGTAGCCCATTCTACAACATTTTTTTTTTTGCCATTTCTGATAAAACTGTCCACTAATGGTTGTGTGATTTGTCAGAGCTTCATTTTGACATTCTTAGAAAGAAAGGGTCACTTTATGTGGATGGAAGGACAGGACAGTTCATCTCCCCCTGGTGAAGGGAAGAGCACTGCAGGGAAGCAGCAGGAGACACAGTTCCTAACTGGGACTCCTGGCTTCTGAAGCTGCCCCACAGTGGAGAACATGTATCTATATTGCATTTTTTAAAATCATGGGCAAAGTTTTGCTGCCACATACACTCCACTGGATGCCCATGGGAAATGCCTGCTGCTAGTATTTTCTTTAAAACTGCAGTGAAATTCCATACACCCACACCTCCCCACCCACAACTACTTCACCTAATGTCTCCTAATAACATGGTCTAGCCCTAGAGATGGAATAGATCTCTAAGGTCATTCATCTATCTCTCTTCTAATTCAGAATTGTGTCCTACAATGGGTAATTTCAAATGCTTTGGTCACTCAAGTCTGAACGCACTCCTGTTTTCCACTTTCTTGAAATAGTGGCCCCCAACAGATGTCACTTTAGTAAATGTCACATGGAGAAAACTACTTGAAGGATTATCACTGTTAAGAGAGACAATTTATGTTGCACTATCTTGTATCTTGAACTAGTAAGAAGAAATAAAGGGTACATACTCCTTTCAGGGTGAGGAAGGATTTTCTTCCATTGACTTTATTTTGCTTTGTTGTATACTTAACAGATATTTATAACATGATCCTAGTCTTCATGTAATAAAATCAGTTTGGACTCAATTTCTCAATCTTTAATTGGATCAATCTCTTTGCAAATGAATCTACTGTAAATGAATTTAGAGCATGAACCTTTTTTTCCCATTCGGTGGAAAGAGATCTTATTTCACTATCAATTACATATGACAATCTAATATAGGCCTGATACATACATGCAGGTGGGAGACCACTTTGCCCATTAGGGGGCATTAATGACATTTATTCCTCATTTCACAGAAGGCCTTTGTCATAATATCACCTCTAATCCTATTTTCTGTGTCTAACAGGAAATATATTAATACTCACTTCTTAAAGAAATGTTGCAGCTTCTTCTTGATGTTGCCCCAGGCTTATCTTCAGCCGTGTGCAGCTAGGGCTGAGCACATGCTCAGCATTTGGAATAGAGGAACTGGGGAGTTACAGCAAGAAATGTTTCCATCTGAGGGGAAACGAGGCTGCAAGGCTCCGCTGCAAATTTCGGCCCTCCAAAGTTGTGGGGCTTGCTGAACTGGCGTTTTGTTTCAGCCCCGGAAAATGACAGGAATCCTTTGTGCAAATTGGGTGCAGATGTGGGGCTGGGTATTGCACATACCCCACATTCTTAGCTGTTTGCATGTCAGATTTTGTTTGTGGACCATATCCAATTTTCAAATTGCACTCTGTTTGTTCTTCAGTTGCAGAAGAGGTGTCATCTGTGGCCAAATCCCACTTGCTCCCTGGCTGGTCGAGGGGTACCCTGATTGGGAAAGAAGGTGTTTGCTTGCCTTGGTGTGTCCCCACAGGAGGGAGGGAGGAGTGAGCACGGGAGCAGGGCTGGAGCAGAGCAGACCCAGTCGTGAGGGTGCACGCCATCCCTTTGTGATGGGTGTCCTTCCCCGCTACCTCCCCAGGGCCGGTGTCACAGGGGATTTCCACGCATGCACACGGGGCTGAGCAAAGGGCCAGCAGGACTGTGGCCACGCGCCCTTGCCAGCTGTGCCCCAGCCTAAACTCCACACCATGACATGACCATCACATGCTCTTCTGTGCACTGGTGGCTGCCAGTGCTCCATGCTAAAGCTAGAAGATGAGGCAAACCCAAGTTTCCTTAAGGCTAGCTGTTCTGTAGCTGTATTCTGGATATGCTTTCGTACGCACACAGCGTGCAGAGTATGAGGGAAGGTGTTGCTATCTACCATAAAAGCATTCCACTTATCCCATGGAGGGCTGGGCCATTCCAGTTTATCTTATATAGAGCACATTTTTGTTGTCTGCAATAGGTAGAGAGGAGCCCTGAGGGAATTAATAAAGCTCATGCAGAGAAATCTTAACTTAGACATGCATAAGGAATAAATTAATTTTTAATGTATTTTTTAAGAAGCACTTTTTTGGCTCGAAACCATCATGCCTGGTATGTTTATAAAGGCACCCGTAGCATGCTCCAGTTAGGAGTCTGTCAGTGTTTCCACTGTAAACCCTCTTTTCAGAAGTTTATATTATAATTCCAATACAAAATTCAATCCAGCAAGAAAAGCTGGCATTGGCCTTGGCCTGGGAGTGATGTTTTCTTTAATGATTTTTTTAATTTAGTTTTTCTCTTTTTGACATTTGATGAATGTTAATTAATACGAATGCTTTCATCTTTAATCGTTGTTAAACATAAAGTGGTATCCTGATGAAGTGCTTGGGGTACAAAGGAACTTCTGGGTGTTTTTCACACTTGCACAGCTTAAAACCATTTCCAAAGCGCTAGTTTGAATTTTGTAAGCAAGCCATGAACTAATTTTCTCCAGTGCCCTACTGTAGCATTTAGGATAAAATATTATCCCAGGTAGGAACTGTAATGACCAAGTCCCACCGAAGCTCTCTAACTATCTCTCCAGCAGTGCTATTGGGCATTTTGCAGTTTGGATGCCTGGCCCTGCTGCGCAGCTGTTGCAGTCCCGCTGGCAGATGATATACGGTGAAAGCTCACTGGGTAAAGTTCAGCTCACCAGCAGAAATCGTGCTTAATTGGCATCACTGAGAGGTGGAGACCTTCGCATACACCAGCCTTCCCCTTGTACATTTTTTGCCCTTTCTTAAACACACGCACTCACAAGACCTCCACAGGCAGCAAAGGGCTCAAAATTACATTCACCTATTTTTTTAAAAAATTAATACTAGTTTTAAATAAAAAAGCTTTATAGTTTAATATCTGCTCATGAAAGCAGAAAAATCCAGTGTTAGCCTAATGATGCAGTTTCACCCTTATCGGCTTCTTTGTGCCTATAGGCTTTATAAAGGTCTCTCAGCACCGGGTAACGTTATATACCATATGCGTTGCCTGCAGTACCTCAGCACAACAGGGCAGATTAAGGACAGAGTTTCCGCCTACCCTTTGAAGATTTATATCAGACCTTTTAACCTCCTGTGAAAACAGTTTTGTGATTTAATTCTTTTTATGATACTCAACAACAGCTTTTATACTTCCACAAACACTGTGTAGCTCTCATGCTGTAAACAGTCATAAATTCAGCCAGACTTCTCCATATTGGAGCAAGGCATGACAGAAAGCAACGGGGTTCAAGGCTTTTTGAACTTTCTCTCCTGCCAATTGGTGTTCACAAAACTTGTTGAGTTCGTAAACTTTTCCTTCCCCTCTAATCCTCTTTTCACCCCAATTTAAACAAACAAATATGCTAGTTGGTTTTNATTGGGAGAACATGCTTGAAATTCAAGACTGACACATATGGAGACCATATACAGTGCAATATGTCTGTGGTCCGCTAGTCCTTCACCTCCCTCACCAGGCTGAACACTGCGCATGTTAGGAGTTTCAAGTCAGCCTCCCGAGAACACGTCTGTGATATGATATTGAGCTTTCCAGCTTTTATTCACCAAAGAAGTCTACCTAGCTGCATTTTGGGCCTCCTTTTGTCATTTCCACATGCCTTACCACTATGAGTGGATGCATTACACACTACATTACTGAGGAGTACTTTTATGATTGTGGAGCTGAATCAGAGATTAAATGACTTGGTGAAAGTCACACAGGAAATTTGTGACAGAGCCAAGAATTTCCTGAAAGCCAGCCTACTGTTTTTAATTATTGTTTTTCTAGTTCTTCTTCGGTAGTATTCAAAGTTGAGGTGAGGCCTGTATTGAGTATTAATCTCTGTATATAGAGTCATTAAGGAAAGCAATGCAGACCTTTCTCTAAAGAGCATCTCTAAGTAAGGAAAGGAGACAAAGGGCAGGAGAAAGGATTCATTAGCTGCACCCCAAGCACGTGTCAGAAACTAAAACACAGAGCCAGTAATGCAGTTTGCTCCAGGCCACACAGGAAGTTTACAGCAGAGACAGGAATTTAATCTACATCCCCTGAATCCCAGTCAGGCACTTTCAACATCTTCCCTAACCAGTTCATATTTCATATGATATGCAGTCTATACTGTATGGCCTTGGAAATACATATTTTTTTTTACTCTCCCTTCCTCTCTGAAATAATGTAATCCAGGAACATTTGCACTGAACTTTTGAACCTTTGATGTTTAAGTAGGTTTGAAATTAAGCAAACTGTGTTTCCATGTTGTTAATTGGAATCACTCTGCCTGGATCTTTTAGCAGCCTCCACATGGTTAACTTCAAACTGCCGTGTCAGCCTGAAAAAAAAAATCAGCTCCCATTAAATGTGTTAAACATTTTAACTGTACAAAATGGGGAGTGAGGTAGATCTTTTGAAAACTGAATCAGGTGAACGACAGACATCTGTGCGTAGACTTCCTCCTGCTTGGGTTGAAGGTCATTATTTTGAACTAATAGCTGACCCCTTTGGCCTCTGGAAGGCCATTATGCTTAATGGCCTGAGCTAATTTGCTGTGCTACAGGGTTGACTGATCTTTATTTTAATCTCCTGCACCTTCTCCTGCTCTTGTGGGGAAAGCAACTGCTCTGATATAATCCAGTTGGCACCAAATTGCCTAGAGGAGGCAACAGGCAAACTGCTATGAGACAGGGCTATGCAGTAATTTACTGAGGCTTGACTCTCCTGGCAAAAAAAAAAAGGCAAGGAAAGCAAAGGCATATGCATATGCGTGCACACACACACACATACGTGTGCACACAGTGTAAGATGGTGGGAGAGCAGGAGAGTGAAGCTGCGTAGAGAGAGAAAGTAAGTGCAAGAAAGGGAATGGGGTAAAGTGTGAGAGAGACACACTTTCACAAGCAAATAAATCTACATTACTGACCCCATATTCCTTCCTTTGAGCCACTTTGAAAGAATAACACCTAAATGATTTGCTGCCAGGAAACAGAAATAGATTCTCTAGTACTCTTTCTCACAAAATCAAGTACCTATTTGAAAAGCAAAACCCCTTTGCCAGCCACATGTGCCCATGTCTCTTCCAGCATTACTGAAGAAACTGTCGTGAGTGGCTTGTTTAAAAATCAGCTAAAATTGAAAACAAACACATAAAGAGCATCAGCTGCTAGAGACATATTCTCAGAGGTGAGGCAAGGTCTCATGGGTTCTGCTTTCACGTTTGTCCAGACAGAGTGATTTTTATGTCCTTGAAACCTTTCTTCAGCTGCTCAGCCCAGGGACAACGGAGGAAAGTCTGAGGTGGGGAGGAGCAGCCTTGCTTAGGTGTGGTATGGGGCTCTAACACCAGCATGACTGGCCTGCCCGGCAAAGAGGGAGACAGGCTCTTATCCCCTCTCCACCCTCAGCATTTTTTCCCCTACTCCAAATATGTCGCAGAGCCTTTGATTTCTGGTTTAGCTGACATCATTTTGCCTTGGCTCCTTCCTTTGCTGATCCCTGTCTCCTGCACATGTCCTCTGCCCTGAGCAAGGTGGGGGGGGACAACGAAAAATGTCAAGTCAGCAGCAAACTGAAGATTTTACAGTATGTGAGAGCTCGCATGTTGAGGAGTAAAGCTGCTTTACATATGTGTGGTTTTGTATCTCCAGTCACACATGCATGAAATACCCCAGAAATGTGCACAGCATGACCAACTATTGCAAATTACAGGTCCTCGTTCCTCCCTTTTTCCACTAATTTTCCACGGTCTGCTGCTCTTGTTGATATCTTGTCTAACGTGCTGTGGCTGGTTGTTCAGGGAGGATTGGACACTGCTTCATATCTGTACTATGCAGAAAACTGCAGAAGTAATGTGGCCTTGGAGCTGTGTCAGTGGTTTTCCCCGCCTGCACCCATCGCAGCTGGCAGTGAGCAGTGCCTCTCTCCGGGGCTTCAGTCCTTTCTGCGCTGGAGCCTTTTGGACATGGGTGGTGAAAGTCTCGGATATCTCTGACCCTGTCACTGAAGCTGGCTACCACCAGACAGTGTAGACCTGCCAGCAAAGTCAATGGAAATGCAGTGCTTGTCTCCACAGCTCAGCCCTGAGTCTGGGGCTGTCCCTCTTAAGGGTGTCTGGGCTGTTGTGACTAAATGAACTGTGACAGCAGCCTTGACATTTGGGGTGGGATGGAGAGCTATCAGCTGATGTGCTCAGGTCTCCCAGTTCTTAAATATATCAGAATTATTCTCTTGTACTTCACTTAAAAAAAAAAAAAAAAAGGCCACGCAGATGAATGTCTATTACATTTCTGACACCACTCAACCCCTGAGGCCCCTTGGACTTGTCGTGGTGGATACTCAAAGTCACGGCTACACAGGGGAAGGACTTCTGGTCCAGTGGTGGCAGGGCACTGTGTGCCTCCACCACGTATGGAGAAGAATATCGCCATGGGGTGGTCTGAGCTGGTGGCTCAGCCTCCGCTTTGGGATCCCAGTCCCCAGGCAGCTTCCCTGTGCATGGGAAATCCTTCGCTGCCCTTGTAGGACAGCTTCCCGCTGGCTTTAGGCTATCAGAAAAGCCCAGGCCCCAGGATCTCCATTGTTTGGCTGAGTGTGTGCACCTCAGGGGTATTAAACACACCTCTAATCTTTCTGTCTACAGCAGCCTGAAAATTTGCGGTATTGCCCTCTACATTTTAACCAATTAATTGGAAAACTAATTTTAAAAGCAATTTCTTCCAGCAAATTGGTCAAAAGAAAAACAATTAAAAATCAAGAGCTAAAAATTATCTGTCTGAAACAGCACACATCTCGCATGGTTTTGCCACGTATGCAGCAGAGTTATCGTGGGTTTTTTTCCCCAGTTTTTTTTTTTTAATCCTTTTGTAAAACCTTAAGGTTTCTAATGCTTTGGGTTACAATGCTCCCACACAAGCTTGCCGATGGTACAGTGAGTACCCTAGTAAAATAAAAGGCCTCCTGCAGGTGGTGCTACAATGCTGCAAGTATTTTTAATTAGACTAGGCACAAAAAATGCCTCCATTATCATTTTCCCTCACATTACAACAAATAAAAACCTCTGTGTAAGAGTAGCTCATTATAGGCAGCAAAGTTCAAGTTAGCTTCAAATGAAGATGTACAGGTAAATCATCTTGGAGACCTGGACTTAAGTTACTCTCTCAGTAACACAACTCCACTTTTTCAACATAGCCAGCAATTAGTTGTATATTAAGAAAACCATTTCTTCTCCCCCTGCAAATTTTAGGAACATTGCGGCCTTATTCTCCATTGCCAAATGACTTGTGCAGTCAAATATTATGGTGCAAAATAAGGACAAAACAGCTGTAAGATGTCATGCATCAGATAGGTTAATATGTTAATACCCCACAGCAGCAGTATCAATGTCCAAGCAATAGACAAAGCAGGATTTTTTTTTTAAATAATAATGTGTCTGCTAATGAAAAAACCTTCATAGTTTATGAATCTCTGCTTTTCCACAGCCTGGGCAAAATAGCTTGGCTTAGTCAGCCTAGCCCAATGGCTTACCTCTGCATAGGCACAGACAGAACCCATTTCTCTTGGATGGCCCAAAAAAATGAGGGCATTATGTCGGACACAAAGTTAGCCTGTGGAGCAAAATACTGCCATGTAAAACCTTCATCACTTAAATGGTTTTTAAAAGAAGATAGTTATTCTGCAAATTTTCTTGTCTTTAAAAGTGGGATTTATTGCTTCTTTCTTACCTGCTGACTTTTTTTTTTCTCATTTATTTATCTTTTTTTCCATTTATTAATTTACTTGTTATTGGGAAAGGAATAAAGAAATAAAAGGAAAACATAAAAAGCCAAAATCTTTGGGAAAAAAAGCAAAACAATGACCTTTTCTGATTAAGCATCAGACAACTTGTTTTCAAGTAGCCTTTAATATTGCTTCTGCTTTCATTCTTCATTTTTATCCCAAATGAGTTCATAAGACATTTTTTTCTTTTTTCAACGAAAATAAGTTTGTCTGTTTGCTAGTCACAAACTATTGCAATCCAGGTTGCCTTGTAGTTAAGATAACCTGGCATGGCATCCTGTGAACTTCCCCCACTTGTGCTTGCTCAGGGAAAGAAACAATTAAGCCATCAACACAAATGCATCTAGGGCTGTCAGATCAGAAAATAAATGAAGGCTGAATGATGATGTAGTACCAACACTTCCATAAGAAACAGCTTCAATTAAATTAAAAATGCAATAACAATAATTAAAATGTATGAGATATGGCTCTCAGCTAAGCTTGAATCTTATGCTTTGATTTGATTTCATATTTTTTTCCCTTCCTTATGTACAGCACATGAAATTTCCCAGGGAATTTACAGGGAGAGGCATAGATTTGGAGACAATAATATCCTGCCCTTCAGTGCTATTTCAAGGAAAGTCAGTGCAGGTGAAATATTAATTTACTCTTCATTCTCTCATTCTCAGAGAGGCACAATGTGTCTGGGTTAGCATGGCTATTAGCTGTTCAACAACAAATTGTTTTTTATAATTAGGGAAGAGGTTGCCGCTTGTAAATGGAAAGCCTGTTAGTACCCACCGGTTGAGCTGATAGGATATTGTGTTATTTGCATCCATTTCCTCGCAATGTGCTCTTGTGATCAAGTAGATATTTATTTAATGTAATATTACAATTGGCACAACAGATTTTTAATTTATTTTTTCATGAGGTGAAACTCTGCTTGTAGATATGGGTTTAAAACACAGAAAACAATCCCTATCACAAAACAGCTGTGTCTTCTTGAAAAATCAATAGATAAAGGGATCATAGAGGCACTTTCTGACATTTCTTTTAAAAGGTCCAGTCTTCAGCTGAAGTCCATAATGAAAATAAGTGAGAATAGAAAGGTTTAGTGTCTGCATATGCACACTTTTCCCCTTCTTGGGAAGAAAGCTTTGTCTTAGAGGGTTAACAGTTCACATTTTTGGAGACACTAACCTTGGGGACTATTCACATGGATGTTATTTATGACCTTCTTGAAATACATCAATATGTCCTTGAGGGTACAGGAATGACACCGGGCCCAGACTTAGCACTCCGGGGATTTCCACAGATAGCAGCAGATTTCCCTGGAGGATCCTTCCTCTACAACCGATATATTTTATGACTCTCTGCCTTTCTTCGGATGAGTCCCAGAGCTCTGTGTGGGTCAGACTGCAGAGGCAAAATTAGAGGGGGACACCTGGTCTGCAGAGCCCAAGGGGTTTATGTGGTACCTTGTGCTTAGCTGCTCAGTGTTGCCGAGATTGAAGTGATTTATGGGCACAGGCAGCATCAGAGATTTAGGCACTCGGGGAACTCCACCGACAGGGACATAGAGACTCAGGGCCCGCTGACAGAGGGAGTTTGGACAGAGGCAGTGTTGGGTTCAGACACCTCATGTGGCATTGAGGCCACCATTAGAGGAAATTGCCTTTTGTGGATTTCTTTTTCTGCAGTATATAAAATTCCTCTCCATAGTTATTTTTATCACTGCCAGGTATATGTCATCACAGAGCTGATGTGAAGGCCAACCACATACTGGTTGTAAAGCACTCATCAAATTATTATTATTATCATCACTGCTTTGTAGGAACATAATGCTCCTCTAAAATAAAATCTCTGCTTTTGGATTTCTTAATACACTAGAATTATGGAGTAAACTTTCAGTGACTGGAAAATAACCTGCTGTATCTTCACCTGTGAAAGGAAATGGTTGTGCTGTCTCCTTGGTGAAGCTACTTTAAGATACTTCTGGAGCTTATAATTTAATGGCTGTACCCATTTTAAACAGGAAACATGATACTGACATAACAGACATCTGCCTAAAACCATCAGAAAAAACCACAAAGTCTAGTGAGGCAGAAAGAGCAAGGCATCACTTATATCAGAGAACTACAGGCTTTTTTATATTTACTGAAGAATTTGCCCTGGCTGGATAGTCTGTTGACATAAACCTGAAGCAACTGAGAAACCATTTCTATATTAGTACTCTGTTCAACTGCTGATAGAAAGCCTGGTGTAATTCCTTTCTATATAAAAGGAAGCAGAACTTTCTTTTTTCATTTGAAACCATCACCAACTTTGTTTAATTTAACATCACTGCAAGATTAACATAGGCAAGAAGCCTACAGATTGAACTGAAAGGCTTTTGGTTGTAACCAGATTGTCCTGTCTGTGGGAAATGACTCAAATGGAAACAAAGAAGAAGTCTCAGTCGTGCTCCTCCCTTACCGCTCTATTAAATCTGGAAAGTTCTTGCCTCTCTTCCCTGTGAAAAGAAAAGTAATGATCCACCACATCTTTCACAGCAACCTTGAAAAGATTTCCATGGTGTAACCTGAGGGTAACGTCACTATATAGGTGAGCCAGCTACATGACGCCTGCCCATAGACCAGTTCCTTGTTAACTTGAACAGGCCATGAGCAGGATGTGAGGCCCTGGAAAGGACTAAATGACTCTGCTAAAGATGAGTTTATCTGTCGGTAATTGGAAGGGGCCTAAAGGTAACATTCAAAATGTCCACATTTAAACTGAACTGATCACAGACCAGAGGAAGATATTAGCTGAGTGAACTGGCCTTTCAGCTTGTTCAGCTTCACGTGTTTCTTGGCGTACCTAGTAATATTGAGAACAAAGTAGAAACAGAGTAGAAGAAAATACAGTATTTGCCTTGTGGTCAGAAACTACTCTCAGTTGCCCTGGCCATATATAAACATTATATTAATTCTTGTGCAAAGTGGTGGCTGCAATGCCTTGTACAAAAGCACAGTTACTGTTTGTTCTGGGTAGAAGTTTATAGCTACATTGTCTGAAAGAAAAAGATAAAAACCATACAAACTTAATTATTTTCCTATTGTGGAGGGAACCTTTTCCTCTTATTTCCATGCATGTTAGATGACCCCCCTCCTAGGTGTTTTTCTAAAGAATGGCTTTAGTTTGTAAGATGCAGGATATAGCGCTTCAAAGGCATGGCAGCAAGAGCACAGATTTTACTCACTGTTTTGTATTAAACACCCCTTAATGTAAGGGAACGATATAACTGGCCAGCAAGTAACTCAAGGGCTGACTGGATTGCCACTTGGAAGTCCTGCTGGGCAGAAGGAAGCTTTCCTGTCCCAGGCAGATTTTCAAGAGTTCAAAATTTCCATTCTGAATCACAATGAATAGTTACTCTCACTATTTTTTTTGAAAAAAATTTTTTTTTTTAATTGCAATCATCTTGGGTAAAACAATGCTGACTAGGTTATTTCGATAGTTGCAAAATGCTTAATTTATTAAAATACTTCTCTCAAAAAAAAAGTTTATATTCTACTTTACATTCAATTGTGTTTCTAAATGAAAACTTTCAGAACAGAAATGCTATGAAAACCCAACATTTTTTAGCAATTTGAAAAAAAAAAAAGAGTAAGATAATTTTAAAATCTGCAGAGCTAAATTCTGTGAACATATTGGAGACTGAGTCTCGGCCAAATAGCATTTTCTAATGAGAAATATTTGGCTGTGAATGTCCAATTGACTGTTTGCATTTCCAGTGAGGTGAGCTCACGGGAGACAGAAAGAACCGCACCATTTTGAAGTCTGCTCTTACGAACATTTGTGTTCACATGTGAAGAATAGTCAGCAGAAAACCAAAACCAAAACCAGCCAGTGTAGTGCCAGGGTCTGCCTTACCGAATGACCACCCTTCTCATTTCTGTTACAGTAGAGGAACTGTAGTTTGCCTTATGCCTGCATTTCCTTTATATTTTTTCTTCCAAAGCTGCAATAACCAATGCACTATTAGAATACTTTTTTCTTAAGTAAATAGTCACATGACATCTTAAGAATAAATAAAATTTGTTATAACTGTTTAATGTCTACTTTTAAGATTTTTCTGCAGTAGTAAAAAAGAAATCAATAGTAGCTAAAAAAGTGGTTTTGACATTTGAAATCTGACACACAAAGTTGGCATATTTTCTATGTTTTGTTTGCTATTTCTTTGCAGCAATATTTAGCTACTGCTAATGGCTTTCAGTATTCTGAGCTTTGCATGTGCAGAAATGGTTCCAAATAATAAGTCTTAGCGATATGAAGGTAGAAAAGGCTTTTTAAAGGAAATTTCAGCATTTTTTTCACTGTGAAATTTCATGTAGGAGTGTTACTTTTTTAAGTTCTCTAACATGTGATAGGGACTGGTGGAGCAGCAGATACAAACTTTAGCGTATTCTGGGACCTGACAAAAACCTTTAATTAGATGTGGATTTTTTTTACAAATAAATATTTTGCTTATTTTTAATGTGTGCTTCCCACAAAATATTTTGACCTTCAGTAATAAAAAAACCCCTAACCACTGGAAACAGAAAATTTAAATCCGGAAATGTGGATTAAATCCAGAACATGAACACAGTTACCATGTCTCCTGCTCCATTTCTCTTCACTGTCTGGCTGCTGAAGACACCGTATATGCTGGTTTGTCTTTGTGACTAGCATGTGGGCAATTTTTCAGCAGAATGGGAGATGAGAATACATTGGTCGATCTTCCTGGGAGGATGGGAGGAGTAGAGAGTACCTGTGGTATGATTGCTGCAAGGCATTTGCTGCTCACTTCCACCTCTGCGTGTGGCAGAAAAGGTTCCAGCCCATGGTTTACATACACCAGGGAAAGGCAATATGCAGATTAATTGACAAGCAGGTATATTAGAACAACAGGCTTTAATACTGGCATCTTTTTCCTCAGTGACAAAAGTCATTCAACATATATCACATTTGCCTCGTCTACCTATAAGGAAAACTATGCTTATGTCTCTAATAATTTTCTGTAAATGCTGAGCTTTTAATGGCAAACACATGAGTTCTTCACTAATGGAAAAAAAGGAAATAGTGTTGCTGTGCAAAATGGCACCTATGAAGGAAAGAAACAAACCCAAGGAGCCAAAGAAAGAAAAGGAAGATGCATATGCAAATGTACTTGTACACGTGCTTGCACAAACAGACACCTATGCATATCTTCATTCCAAGTATAAAGTGGAATTAATCTTGGTTAACACTGGACAACAAAAATGTAGACTCTATCTGAAGAGTTATTCTCTGCAGGTTGTTTAATACATAGAGACAAGTAGGGAGCTTCCACAGGGTGAGTAGTTTCGTCCTAAAGCAGAAGTCTAAGATCAATCTGATGAATTCCTTGCTCCTCCCACTCTCGCCCTCAGCCACCCAGTATTTCTGGCTTTCTCTTCCACAACCTGTAAGAGTGTCATTGTCTTTCCAACTAGTTTAGGAAAAGCAAATCCCAAAGCTGTGATGTGCTGTACCAATGGAGCTCAGAAGGAATAGCCCAGGGATGCAGCTCCGTTCCACAATGTAGACTAGGACAAAGCCATATTAATCCTTGTGCAATATGCTTGAATATGCACAGCCTTTTTGCACAGTTTTCTCCTACTGTTCCTAAAGCTCTGACTGAATGAACTGTCTAATAAGAAGACTGCAAAATCTGAATGTGTTTTTTATTATATTTAAATGCTTTGCTCTTATCAAAGTTGTTTTCTTGCAGCTCTCAAAGTGCTCCAACTGAGAGTCATTTTCCAACCCAGCAAGTAATTTAGAAATATCCAGAACATAAGCCTGCTTTATTTTCTGAGTATATAGGGGTGACATGACAGTGTCGAGTAGTCCACCAGATAACATTGTGTTTGCCATTGGCAAAGCATTCAGATAATGTAGAAGCTAATCTGAAACAGCCCCAAATTAGCTTCAACTCAAGTTAAAATTTTAGCAGAATCCACTTTATTTTAAGCAACGCTTTCATTAATGTATATTTGTCTGCATTTTCATTTCCCAGTCAGGAACAGCGCTACAAGTTCAGAACAGCTATTTTATTGGTTTATGGAGAGAGGAGATCTCAAAAAAGACATGAGAAAATTGTTTCTCTTAAGAATTTCAACACTGAAAAGATTCGCATAGTCTTCAGGAAGGGTGTTTATCCTAATCTAGCTAGATAACTGGAGATTTTCCTTGAGTTGAAAATGACTTGCTTTATGTCTTAAAAATCTGTAACTGACAAAGTTTCAAGTAGTAATCTTGTTTCCTCTCTTTTTTGTTCTCTAAGTATCACCCTAAAATACATCTACACTGTGATTTTTTTTGCATACTACTTATTTTTCAGCATATAATCCCTCAGTGAAAACACTTCTCATGCACAGTGTGTTGCAGATGTATGATGCATTTTCTACCCTTGCTCTGTGTATGTAACTGCTGCTGATGCCAAATATTGCCCACTGAACATGAGGGGAAGAAGCCATCTACAGAGCTCAGGTCAGGAGAATTACTACTTCCCAAAAGTGGAAAGCCTACATTAACAGAAGCAAGTTTTAATTTCTGAATGCAGTTCCAGTGAATGTCACATGTATCTTGGCAATATTGATACAATCACTAACAGAAGAATTGTGCCTTCAGTGCGTATTAAGTGAGAAATTGCCTCCTTTTTGGTAAGGACAAGATCCAGATGGATGCTATGTTTTCTAGTCTACATCTACGTCAATAAATTCAAAGTACTATGGCCCAGCCTTTATGCTACCTAATTACTAACGCCAGTTTGGCCTAAGCCAACTGGCACTCTCCCAGGGATGTCCTAGGGAAATCTCAGAAGTTAGCACAGAGCGTGGACCATTCCTAGCAAATAATCTGGGTGCAGCCACCCTGTCTTGGAAGGTGGGAGACTTTAACAGCATGGTCGTGGGCCAGTCCGCACACAAGCAAATCCAGAGAATGGGCCCTGATAAAATGTTCTTTAATGGGGTAAATGTTGCTTTAGTGTTTTTACTGTCTGTGGCTATATGAATCAGAAAAGAATGATGAAGCGAAATACAATACTGAACCTAAATTAAGGTACCTTTTGGGCTGTAAGAGTAAATTTTTGGTGACAAAAATGGAGACAAGGATTGTTACCTTGAATTCATACTTTCTGTTCCTCTCCTGCTATAACTAGAAGCAGAATAAGACTTGCAAATCACAATACTTAACCCACGATGAGGTCTCTGATGGGTTCTGGTTTAACCATACATGAGCCTTTTGGCAAGGTTCATTTTGAAAGGAATCAGGAAGCCAAACCGAAGTCTTATTGGGGGGTATTTCTGCCTTTGCTGTGATGTGGTCTCATCATATCACTCAGGAATGAGGCACTTGCCGTTACATTAAACACAAAAATAACACAGGAAATTGATTTATGTTGGCACAGTTTTCCTATTTTAAATTATTTACCTGAAACCCAAACCAGTACTGCAGTCAAAGTATAGTTCAGAGCTCAGATTTCTTGGGCTCACGTTAGAGAACTCGACATTTGTTCCAGATGGTCCATCTGCCTTTGATTACTATTTTCTGGTAAGTAAAATGAAGAGGGTACGTACATTCACTGCCACACTGGAAAAAGATAAAATAATGTCAAGAGGTTTATAAAATAAATTAATGAAAGTAGCCAGAGAGTGAGAACAAATATTAGAAGAAAAGTATGTCTGCTTTCAGAACAGATCTTTAATAACCCCTTTTTTCTACTGATGCTTGTCTTGGTATTTGGAGCCATGAGAAAAATGCACGGAGACACCTTCACCTTCAGTCGGTAAGAAATTCCACCCACTGCACAGCCAGTGCAATCATTTGCAAATATGGACTGAAGTGAAAAAATATTTTTTCAGTTTTTAAGAAAGTGCTTTATCTGAAGAAATAGAAAACTACCCCATAGCAAAGAGGCAACTGAATGTTAGAGCACACCTTAGCTGTGAGGGTGTTGAGATGGTGAACCCATTAAGATAGGTTGATATCACATTTTACTGAATAACTACCAAACTGTAGTGCAAGTATTAGTGGAAGCGTTTTTGAGATAAGAATAACTTTCTGATTATCATTAGGTTTTTTTCCTCATGCTTTTGCACTTTGGGTCCTAGCCAGAACCTGAAAAGGAAATACCTCTGTACCCTGAGAGAAACTATTTGTGAAGAATTTCTGGCTTGACCTTAAACAGGAATTGTCTGAAATTACAGGAAAGTCTTTTTACAAGATTTCCCTCCTAGCTTTGCAAATGCAAGCCATTCAGAGGATTTGGGTGCTTATCAGCAGCTCCGGGAAGCATTTGAGGTTTGTCCAGTTTATAGCTAACAGGGAGAGGTCCTTGCAAACAGCAAAGAATAGTGCCATTTTCTCTGAAAGTTATTAGTTTCCTGACTATCGGCTGGGTTGGAACAGTATAGAGACAAGAGTAACAACAGTATATGGGCAGAATATTTTAATTTTCAACCTCGAGGTGTTTAGCATGACCATTCAGTGCTACTGTAGCCATGGAAAAGGACTAAAGAAGGTACATATGTATGTGTTTTATTCCATTAATATTAGCTCTTTAAATTATAGTTCCCAGTGGACCTTTCCTATTGTGCATGCAGAGGTATTACCTCTCCATAGTCAAACAATCTTAAAGAAGCTCTGTGTTACGAAAAGCTTTATTTAGCAAAGATTTCTGAAAAAAACAGGTAAACGTGCTGTAAAACAGAGGTTTCCAAATCCATGGTTGTAACTGTCCCTGCACTGAGCAAATAAGAGAAAACATAAGATGCTCGTCAGATGCTGACACGGTTGAAAACATTGCCATGCAAGTGCCAGCCTGTGAGCACGCTGACCTTAGAAGACCTACTGGCACACTGCAGTCTGTATTCCACTCAACTTCATGTGTATTAGGAAGTTTCTGAAGCATTAGTGTGCCCATATGGCCGGGGCCTCCTGTTCAGTTTGCCTGTGGCACTGCTCCTTGTTATTAGATATTTACTACAGATTTGTTCTGAGGAGGGCTGTTTGCCACGTGATAAGAAGATGCATTTACTGAGTGAAGACTTTGGTCACTTCATCTGTACTCCAGAGTGAGAAACTGGGAGGTGGCCCAGTCAAAATGACTTTCTCTGTTCATTTCCATGAATGGAGACTTGGCTAAGTCTCCAACTATTTTTCTATTCTCTCCTTCAAGAAGTAGAGGAAGCAGTCTCCCAGATTCAACTTTTTGGGGAATGCCTTTATCACACAATTTCAAGAGAGAGAAGGTCTGCTCCTGATCAGAGTTTTTCGTTATTAATATATGATAGTTTTGTATTAATGGGATCACTATCTCCTCTTGATATTTTATTGTTGATAACCAGTGAAGCAAACTTATGTGTGTTTTATTATGTTTCACTGAAGGGCTGTTCATTTAAGTCTCAATATTATTGGAAAACTCAGATACAGTTAAAGATCTAAAAGCCAAACTAAATAAATATTCAATGATTTTTCATTGATTTGCCAACTTTCTAATAGTGATTATCTGCAGGTCCTATTTAGATCTATCTAAAGGTACTTTTTTGTCTTCAGATTCTTCTTCTTCTTCTTCTTCTTCTTCTTCTTCTTCTTCTTCTTCTTCTTCTACCTTAATCCTCATTATTCTTACCCACTTGGTTAGACACAGAGTATGTCCACAGGAGAGGCTTTTGCTCCAGGGACCTTACAATGCAATTATCTCATGTTCTAAAGAGTCTAGTGACTTTAAGTCACAGAGTAAGATAGTGCTAAACATGACTTTATTTAAATTTGTTTAGCATGAGAATTGAATCTTTAAACTTGACACAGGAAAGCAAACATTTTTGTGGGAAAGTTAGGTCATCTCAAGCTGATACCCTATTTTACCAAGGGGTTATGCTTTCCAATGCAGCCTAGGCCTAAGCTGGAGGCAATGTTGACTTTTAAAGGTAGCAACCGTTCTAAAGGTTTAGACTCCCCACAGGCATCACACTTGTCTCTAAATGCCACTAGAGTTTGTTTCCATCTTTGTAACCTTGACTCCCCTTTGACATTGTCCCCATTTTCTGAGAGCTCAGATCCTTTTGATAGCCTTCATCTTTTGCTTGTTTGCTTGACCAGTTCCCATAAGCTTCTGTGGTAGGTGCATCCCACCACCTGGGCTCAGAGACACTGAGTTGTTTTTCCTCAAGGACCCTTCTCTCTACTGTGCAGATTGGTTCTGTCCCTTTTCATTCAAGGTGCTTTAATCCTAAATCGGGTTTGGTAGACAGAATTGCAAAGGCAGCTCAAGGTGATGAAAGTACAACATACGTACAGGGACATTGCATTAGACAAAAAAAGCCCTACCATTTAGTGTTTTGCCTAAGGTAGCTTCTCAAGTGGTAATAAATTGGATCAAACTTTGCACAGGTTTATTTGAAATAAATTGGATCTCAGCACCTATACCTGAAAGCATAGTATGGTCCAATGCTAATGCTCTGTGGCTGTCTTATTGGCATATCAACACTCCTAAAGGTGAAGGAATATCAGGCATAGGTTTATCAGAGGAGAAAAAGGATTTTTCTTTTCACTTTTCCTTGTTAGTCATTGTAGTGAGCTGGTCGTGACATGAGGGGAGAGCTCATCTGAGCTGAGCTGTAAGGATGCCTGAGAGCATAGCATCTCTCTGTCTCTCACACTCAATCTGACAGAAACACACTATAAACCCCATCCAGCTTTTAATAACATCCTAACCTTATGTTAATCTCATAAATTTATATATTTAAGCTACTAAAAGTGGCCAACTTCAAGCACTGTTTCTTTAAATATTGACCTATATCATACTGTAAAAGATTCTTCAGCAAATGATAGCTGACAGTTCAACCACTAGCATGCTTGTCTTAATGTTTTCTTGCTTCGTTAGTTAAGCATTCTGTCTCCTACCCACTGAAGAGATTATTTTTAAACACACATTCAGAGCCAAATCCAGAACTTATGTACAATACACAACTGAATACATTTTCATTAACTCACTAGTAATTTTGTCTCAATGCTTTATATTTTTAAAGTGAAAACTATGAATAGTGGAAACTACTTCAGTTTAGTAACTTGAGCAAGGCAATTAAAAATATTTTTTGTGAAAAAATTTAATGTCTTAATTGTTTTGTGTGACTTCAAGTCTTCACAGGGTCTGAATTTTTCTTCAGGAAACTATGCGTTATATCTTTGTTCTGCCTTACCAGAACCATATATCCATATAGATTTGAATAAATTATGCCCCAGAAGTCATTTTACACCTAATAACTCAGCTATATATGAATTAACTATTTAAATCTACATAGTTTAAAAGTATTTAATATGTTGTGAGGCAGACTGATCATCAGCCAAGTGATGATTTATGCAACTAATTGAACTGTACAGACTCTAAGTAAAGTCTAAAGAAATGCAACATCTTTTCCAGCCCATGAGAANTTAAATTTGTAATGCTTCTTTCTTGGAAATACAGAAATAGGATAGAAGTAAGGATTTCTCTCCCATGACATTCATTGGAATTTTGTGTTTCTGTGTCTGCTCAAAGGGCCCAGCAGACCCTGAGATCCTGAGTCTGGAAGAGCCAGACTTTGGGAAAGATCTTCCTCATGAAAACCAAAGCCACATCATATGTAAGTGCAGGTAAAGGTTGCATGCAAGTTTGAACAGGAGTGTGAGTCTGCAATAGAACTGACCAGTCATTCAACTGAACAGTTCTTCAAATGGGAGGCTGAAGTGTGTAAGGAGTGTAAGGTGAGAGGGAATCCTTCAATGAGGAGCAGAGCTCTTGGGAAAGGGCTAGAGGAAAAGACAAAGGTCTCTGATGTGAGGAACACTGCTGCAGATTGCTGAGGATCCTCTAGTGTGAAAGGAAAAACAAAGTGATGCAGCTCATGTAATCATTTCTATGGACTAAGGAAACGATGGCTTGGAATTGGTACAGGGGATATAAGTGGATGCAGAATTTCTTTCCTAAAATGTGCTGTTACACACAGACATCAGTGTAGTGATGAATGAGTGTTGAAGCTATGAGGTCACTGGCAGAGCCCCAAGAAAGGAAGGCCAACTTTCCTCTTGGAGCCAGCTCTTTCCAGCTTCTTCCATTTAATTCTTGAGTAATAATTGCTCCAGGGTGATATACCACACACTGCTGACCAACAGAGAGCTGCTCCAGGGCTGCAAACCAGGAGGCGGCTGCAAATAAAGAGGTGGTCGACGCATTATACTCAACTTGCAATCTCTGCAGGGCTTCCTGTTAAGGACATTGATGATAGCCTGGCTGGTTTTAGAAATCTAGCAGTATTGTTTTGGTATACATACAAGAAATTTTCCCTCCTGTATCTTTGTTCTAGAAAGAAACACTCGTCGGGCATTCAATTTACAAGGAAAACAATATTGCCAAATATTGTCCCTCCCATCTGGGCTTTTCCCTATCTGTGCATAAGCATCTAACTGAACGTTTCTCACTTTTGATGACTTCTGAATGGGATCTGTTAAGTATTTTAATTAATATAATTGATAAGAGTGCTATTTTGTTAATATATATATTTTATATCTACGTGTATTACCTAATAGTATTTTCCAAGTACCTCCATCATCAACAACAGTAAGTAATACTACTGGTGCCAATGACAACTTCTGGACCTGTGCTTGTGACTAATATGGAGTAGTACGTGGTCCACAGATTAAGAACTATTGTTTTCTATTATGTATTATATATAAGATTTTATTCTATCGTGTTGCAATTAAAATTTATTCTTCAGTTATATTTGAAAGCAAGCTGCAGAAACACCATAGGCTAATGAAATGTATTAGACAGAGAAAAAAGCTCATATTATATGTTTAGATATACACTACTTTTATTTTGCCCTCACGATCAAACACAAATCCTTGTCCATAGACTCCAAGTAAACATGGCTATTCTTATTTTGCCTTTGTTCTCCTTTGTGAATTCACAGAATGACAGAATGATGAGACCATGCCATATCATCCCACTCGCTGTAAAATTAATCCAATATTTTCAGTAAAGGAATGTTTTTTTTCACTACTGACTGATCCTCTGTTATGAAATTTAACCCACTTGGGTGTGCAGGGAGAACATCTCAGTTTTCCAGCCCCAAAATATGTACTTTTGTGCCAGAGTCAACAGGAAAAGAAGACTTACAGCATCCAACTGACTTAGTTTCATATTTCCCTGATGCCCAAACAACCAGAAAGCAGCAGGACCAAAACTTTTCATAAATTTCTTCCTAGGTGGTACAGACACTAAGACAGGATGTTTGGATCTTTGGCCAGTCCCTGCAGGAATATTACAATACATGGAAATTTTGTGCAAGCTACACACATTTATGAGGGATGTTTAAAACTTAACTGGACAATACATTAGCGAGTATACTTTAGGGAACAGTTCTGATCTACCATGCAGTTGAACTGCTTGATGTAGAAGGCATTTACACTTTCTAATCTTATTGCTGGATCCATTGTTATTGTGTGGTTCAGTGGCCACACAGGTGGTGAATGTGATCACTTCACTACCCTTTTCAGTTGCCTTAGGGTATGAATTAGGTAACCCTGATCTCTTCCATTCCTTTCTATGTGAGAATAATAATTGATGCAATAATAAAAGCTAATAAAATTTCTTATCAAGTAAGAAAGGCAGTTTAGCAGAGAGAGAAGACACTAGTGGATGTTGTGTGCAGATGTTCACCTGTACATCCATGTCAGTGATTTCAGTTCCACTTCTGGAGGAAGTTAGAAAAAAACTTATCTCAGTTTCTTGTTTTATATCATATGCATGTGATTGATAGATTTTTCATTTATATTTGTTTTTGTAATTAGAAGCTAAACAATACTCAGTGGTCTACTTCTGTTTTATACACTAAATAGATCTTTTAGTTATTTATTAACATTTATATTCCTCTAGACATCTCTTTCTGCTAGGCGTGCAATCACCACATAAAAAGTGATTCTACCCCGAAGAGCTTATGGTCTAAGTGGTCAAGATGAAACCAGAGATATAGTGACTTTTCCAAGGTCACCCAATAAGCAATGGATAGAAACAGAAATGAAACTGTCTTCTTGACTCTTGGGTCTCCCTCTCTGTTTTCTGAATCACACAACTTTTCTTGGAAATAGCCTTTGGAATCTGTTTTCTTTTGATACAAAACAAAATGTGGCATATTATGTTATTAGTTTGTACTGTTCATTCAAGTGAGTCAAGGTCATATACTCTTTAGTTTTTCAAGCTGTTTATTTCTGAGGAGCCCTTCACATTAGAAATAAAAACTAAACAAATTTTGCCTGACATCAAAGCCATATTTATTCTGTTTGGAAATATGTGTGAACCTGAACAAAGAGTGTGTGAGGAAGGCTAATTTCCCAACATTTGAAACACATCTGAAGCACATAAGCCCCCTTTTTATACACAAATCTTGATCAATTTGAGATTATAAAATGTATTGACTATAGTTCTCATGCATCTTCAATCACTTTCATAATTTCTCTGTGGAGTCATTAGCATGTTCTGTGCAGATTGCTTCAAAGTATCATAGTCCAGTTGTTTGTGGATTTTACTGCCCAACAGAAGTTTATTATGTAAGAACATTAGAAAATTGTCCAGGATTTTTTTGACCTGTCTCTCCTAAATTTCACAATCTGCTTTTACCATCTGTTCAGTCTGGAGTAGAAGCTAGTCGTATAAGCCGTCTTCCTGGTCAACTACAGCTGGGGTCCTCCATGGAATGTGTTGCCTGAGTTCTCTCCACTGACTACACAGAGGATAAGATAACAATCTTACTCTAGATGGCAACTTGTAGTTAGCTAAATCTAGGTGGGATTAATTCCTCCACTCAGTAGGATAATATCTTAACAACAATTAGAAAAAATAACTGCAGTTCAGTGACAGTATAATAATTTATGATAATTCTTCATTCTTTTAATTCCACCATGATGGCTTCAGTTTTGCTGTGGTGTGCAGCATTCTTCCATGTATGTTAAAACTTCAAAATATCACATTTTTTTCTTTATGCATTTAAATATGCTGAAAGGGCTCTGTGTGATGAATCAGGCACTTACAGTTTAAGCTTCCTCCAGAAGGTCTGCTGAATCAGGACCCCTACTCTTATCTGCAAAAGAAGTCTGTATGTTCACAGTAGTGTACGCCTCCTGCTTTTCCTCCTTCTGTGCTTAATGTCCATGGATATACTTGTGACTGAGTTTATTGATCATAGTTTTTGCAGTAGTAGTAGTAGGTTTTTATCTTAGGAGATAAATTAGAAAACTAATTTTGATTTTGTTAAGGCACC
>VYZV01038055.1:263477-277251 GCA_013401275.1 Pandion haliaetus | reverse complement strand
AAATATCAAGAAGTCCGTGGGGTTTTGCATGATGAAAAGGAGATTGTGGGCTCTGAATGCCATGGTACAGGTCTCAATTTTTCATCTGTGTACAAAAGATAGAAAGCTTGGTGTAAGCATTTTTGGCTAATCATGAAGGAAGTTATCTGGAGCATGATCTCTGTTCGGAATACAGATAAAAGACCAAGTATTATATATGTGTAATTGAATTGGTTAGTGAAACAAAGTTTGCATTCAAAATCCTTTGGATCTGTGATACCAAATCTATTTTAAAACTGTGGAAAGGCATCGTATGAAATTTAAGTGAATGCAGCTTCCAATATATTAACAACAGCTTTTTCTCTGTGTTAAAATACTTACTTTATTTAAATTACCCTGTTGTGAAGTTACGTACGTAGTAAATGGTTTAATTAGAGCTTG
This sequence comes from Pandion haliaetus, assembly GCA_013401275.1. NCBI lineage: Eukaryota > Metazoa > Chordata > Aves > Accipitriformes > Pandionidae > Pandion > Pandion haliaetus. Next base: position 276,831 of record VYZV01038055.1, on the reverse strand, counting down.
TTCATTTAGCACCTGTGAATTTGAGTGTTGAGCATGTCAGTGCCCTATAGATGATTAAGAAATTAGATGATGATGAGGAGAGGAATTTGTCGTCTCTTCATTAGAGAAACATCGGAGGTCTGAGTTCAGAAGGGAACGAAAAGTGAACTTTCCTCCTGATTAGTGAAGTCCAACTGTTGTTACTTAACAGTGGGGACAGATATTATAAGGGGTAAATATTAGAATTTGGAAAGGTGATTTCTGCCTGCAAGAAAGCATGACAAATGAGAATTACAGCATACTACATATTTAATTGCATTTACCATGACATCTAACAGATGCTGGAGAAGATGGGATCAATAGTTTTGCGTCCCAAGGGAAGGTCAGCTCACACCAGATGTACCAGTTTTCTTTCCCCTTTTTATATCATAAAAAATGTGCTGTGAATTGATTTAAATCTTACTTGAATCTCCCTAGAGAAGTATGTATGTAATAGTATTTCAGCTTTACTGACAATATAGGTACCATTCATTTACCCAAACTCATTCCACCATGCTAATGAGGTAATCTTATTCTGAAAGAACAAGCCATTAGGAGTAAAGTTTGCATACAGAAGCATAACACTTCTTAATGGGGTATGCGCTGCCTTTTGCTAGTAATCCCCAGGGAGTTTAAAATAGGAAAGAATGCATTTTTGCCAATTGTGTACCTTTTATATGATTTACTTTATCAAAAATGCAAAGCTTAAGTTAAGCTTGGGTGCAGACTTGGACATAAAAATGAATATTGCTTTGATAGGAGAATATAAAGTGTAGCATGATATGTTGTGCAAAATGTCATTACTGTAGCAGTGGAAAGAAAAATGTAAACTCTAGGAAGAGACTCAGCTGATGCATGGTGTGTTATCAAGGATGAATTTTGACACCTGCCTATCTTTTGATCTCAAATAAAGCATCTACTCAATTCTGAGGTTTTTTTAATCCTTACTTTATAGGCTTATTCCCCACTAGATAGCTGAAGCTCTATCTTAAAAATGGCAATGGTTTAAGAAAAGAGATAATTAATCAGTATGTTCACCTTCAAATTCCAGACTGTTGCAAACAGGGCAAGTTACTATATCTCTGCTTAGATGAAAGTTAAATCTGCTGGATGCTGTCAAATGTTTAATTTGATGAAAGAATGACTTTACAGATGGGTCCGTCATTTTCAGATGCCACCTGGGAATTAAGTGTTATGTAAAGGTCAACTGTATTTGCAGAAATCTGTAGTGTCTTGGTGCTTGGAAAGAGATTTCCTGGACAAACTGTTTATTAACTCTACGGTGTGGTATACAGCCTCATACTTTTGATTACACAGAGCAAGTGGCTATCAAAGAGAGAGCATTGCAAGGTCATTAAATTCCTTTTCATGCTGGGTAATCATACCCTCTGTGGATAACCAGTTGCCCTGTACTCCCTGTCTCACAGCGGGGTAAATTGCAGAATCCCTACAGGTGCACTTATTGATTTTAGTGTGTCGCATCTGCAGGTCAATTATTTGCTTATGGCAAATACAGGGTGTGTAGTTGGCTATTATTGGGCATATGTCCCTTTCATCTGGCATCACCAAAATGTAGAAGAACCTCATTTTGTTTCCCTTCTGAAAGGGTGGCTGTATCTCAAGCATTCAGTCTTGTTTTCATTTATGTCGATTAACACTATAAATGATTCTGGAAGATTCTGTTCAAAAATGGTTGTCCTTCATGAACATCAGCCTTTGACCAAGTTTTGATTACTTATTATTTGATTTACTTGATCTATGAAGATGATAAGAATTCAGGTGCAACTGATGAAATAGTAGTAAATAATGTTCCCTGAGACATGATGATGTGAACCAATAGAATTAGTCATTGAAAGAGTCAGGCTAAGAGGCGGGGATACTGAGGATCATCCATGATCCAATGGGTTTTGCCTTAGGTGTGAGTAGAAAAATTGATGGCCAAAATTGGTATTTCTAGTTTAATTACTTATCTAAATCTGAGCTTGAATAACGTTCACAGCAGTAATGGGAATCTGATATCTCCCTGTGAGTTTTCCATGTCTTTCCAGTCCCTCACAGAATAAGTACTTGCAGTTTTTATGTGGGGTGAGCAGGGAGTTCTCCTATATTTCTTGCAAGAAAAAATTGAAGACAATTCCTTTAAAACACCCCTTTTTTGGCTTCTACAACCCTAGCACAAAGGACATAGGCAGCCTAATAGGTAAATGAGAAATCAGCTACAAAAAGGGCAAAGCAGAGCTGAGGTGAAGTTGGAAAGGGGAGGTCAAGGGTAGCCAACTCAAGCCACTGTGTGCACTCAATGAATAAGCAATATCCAGCTCTGTGTTTTATGTCCAGGTAGTGTCCTTGGAAGATACGGCCTAAATCCGTTGTGTCCTGTATGTCTTGTATGCATTTTTGTCATGGAAATTGAAGATATAGCGTGGTAACGAGAAAAGCAATCTTTGCAAAGTGAATATTGCAGGGTTTTAATAGTTTTACAAAATCAGTTCTCGGTTTCAAGCCTACAGCAGAAATTTTATTGACTGAATTATAGGTGCTCAACACCTCTGACAACCAGGCCCTTTCCCCATGAGAAACGAGGAGACCATCTGGGAAGACAACATTATTCAGGGCTTTCCAGAGGGGGTATATTTGCATGGCTTTCAGACTCTCCCTAATGGCTTTGTTGTTACTCTTTTCAGCGGACCTGGGGAGCAAGTTTTAAAGATGTTCACTTGATGTAATGAATAGTCATTAGCTGATGTTGCCATAAACGCATCACAGGGCGTTCCTTGAATGAATGCTTCTTACTGCAAAGAAACCACCAGATCTCCCTCCTCCTCAATTTAGTGTACAGAATGTGCAAGGAAAGAAAATTAGTTCTAATAATCTATTTATCCAGCCAGAAATATATGTAACCCCAAAGCACTCTGAAAATGAATGTTTTCTGTTATAAATGAACGTTTTCCAAATATTTTTTTTTGGGGGGGGGGGTTGTTTGGGTTTGTTGGGGTTTTTTTTCTGTGGTTGCTTGGTTTTGTTTTAGGAAAAAAGATATGTGAAACATCTTAAATTACTTTTTATTAGATATATTTCTTTCCTACTGCAACAAAGATGAATGGGTTTTATTATTTGAAAGTGTTCATGTTTGGTTTAATGACAGTTTTCCCACGCTTCTCAACTGTACAGGATTAGGACCTTTCAGTGTAATGCATTTTTCTGAGAAAAGAATGAAGTACTGCTAATCTGACCTGTCTGCTTGGAGTTCCTGGATTAGACTCATAATCTGCTGCAAACCAATTAGCCTGGTTTTATTCTGGGCTCATAAAATATGAATTATGCTGAAGTATTCTGAATAATTGAATAATAGATGTGACTTGTGGCAGTATGAAATACAGGCAAAGTATTTGCATTGGGGGAAAAAAAGCCCCGAGGCTGCAGGCAGCATTCTGGGCCTTTGCTGTCCTGCCTGGTTTTTGGTTCACTAACGGTACAAACATTGATTAATGAGTTCAGTAAAGATGTGACAAAGCTGCTGCTGCCTCATGTTTGTTTTCCCTTTTCATGACACATTGAGCAAGATATGGAATCTTGTCCAAAAGATTGTAAGTGATAAAACATTACAGTCATGGGAGAAATGTACTGTAAATGGCATCTTTTAGTTGTGATTTCTGCCTTCCATCAGCAAGAAAAGATTGAATCTACTAAATGAGAGGAGGCTGCTGAGCCAGTTAGGGTATTATTGAAATGGATTTTGACATAGACTGCTGCCTAAACAATCAAAGATTTCAGCAGGGATAGGGCACAGTGTATATATCCTGTCTATATAGCATTTCAAGCACCTTGAGGGTTTTTTTCCCATGGCTCCTGACTGCAAGCGTTTTCCTTTGTTTGTGGTGGCTGGAATCGGTATGACTTGACTTTGTTCCTATCTTGAAAAACAAAAAAAACATATGACACCCCAGAATATTGGAATAAGAACAGAAGTTAGTCTTGTAGCCAAGTTGAGGTTTGTGAAAACAGAAATAATAGGAAAGTGTGTGAGGGAGAAAAAAGGGGAACCAGAAGTAAAAGAGCTGTTGAGACGAAAACTATCTCACACTGTAGTTAGAGTAGCCATGGTACTGTACATCTGAAAAGAAAAGGGACTGTGAATTGCTGATTAAGGAAAAAGTGCTGCAATCCTTTAATCACAATGATCTGCCTCACCTTATGTATGGTCTCCTTGCTTATAACAGGGCTACTCACACAGTGGGATATTATTTATTTTGAGTAGCTGTTCCAAAGCACAGCCTTAAAATTGGCAGGTGAGTTGTGAGGGGTTTATACACAGAGAAATCCCTGAGAGTGCTTTTAAAAAAATCCCCAAAGGGCAGAAACACAGGCAGGTACATTGAGTGCCACCTAGGTCGTGCAGATGACGTTAGCATTTCTCTCTCCTAAATGTGCTCACATCAGCCGTACGAGATCAAAAGGGGTTTATGACAAATCCCACCTTGCCATGGCTGCCTCTGCTGAGATCGCTGGGCTAAACTTACTCTTAGACCAAGTTCTCATCATCTGGCTCCCGTCTTCTACTGTCACTGTCTCTACTCATGCTTTTTACTGTTGTTGCCATTTCTAATGTGTAACTCTAGGAACGAGCTGAATCAATCAGTTGAAGCAGTCTTATGCCAGTGCCACGGGCTACAAAATACTCAGTGAAAGGAGTGGTCCGACAGGGAACTTGGCTGGTGTGGATGCATGCCGAATAGCACTGCCATCTGCATTTTGTATCGATGCTCGATTCATGGGCTGATCTGGAAAGCTGTTTTAGCTTCTTGTAGGCAAAGCAAATTAGGAATGCTTTAAAACGCTTTCAATGTTTTTATACTTTTTGTGTTTGGTACAGTGAAAAAAGGTAAATGACAGATTTGTTTTACATTTCTGTGAGCAGTAATAGCATTTCAAAAAGAATGCAGCTGGAAATACTACATGGCAAAATCCTGGCACAGAAAGATAACTTATGTCAGATGGATTTGTGTAGCATTCTCTTAATTGCTATCAGAACCATGATATATAAAGTCTCAAAAGCATCTGGAAGCGTGGAGACTTTATCAACAAGAAAATGCTTAAAAATAACATACAATAAAATAACCACAGCTTATTATTCATCTCTGGTGATTTTTCTAGGAGGATTAAGATCTCTCTTACATCAGCAAGAGAGCAGCTCATGAGGTGTAGTGTTAGCAAGTTATTGCTTCTGCAGAATCTTTTTTGGGGCAAATCTGGTTTTATCATGATCCCAGTCTAATCATATTCTGCTGATTGGTGGCTCATGGAAAGAAGGTTTCTTTTTCGTTACCTTTGTGTCAGCTTGATGCTCTTTTAGCAGTCTAGGAATGGAAATGTACTCTGGAGAGCTTTGGTTTCCCTTTCTCCCAGCTTTGCTTGTGGCAGGTGGTTGTTGGAGTGGCATTGCTGGGTCAGGCTATGTGTCTGTAAGAAGAGATGTGAGGCCTTTGAAGGATTACAGGTAGGCCTGTGATGTGAATGAGGCTGTTATACAGGAAAGACTTCATGGAGAAGTTTCTTTGTGGCCAAGCAGAATTGTAAAAGTATATTCATTTCAGTGGAACTCCTCTTTCAAAATCCCTAAGCAAAGAGAATATTGAAATTGTGGAACTGGCAAATGTGCTTCTTGCTCAGTTCTTACAATCTCTCCATTGCTCACATGGGCAAAGTTGGCAGCGCCCAGGAGAAGGCCACAACTTAGCAAGGTTTCTAACCAGCGCCGTGTCTCTTGTAAGCTCCTACCAGGGAAAGTGCGAGGTGACACATCACCACCTCCCACTGCGGCAGGCTCTTGTCGATCCCGCCGGTGACTCCATCCATCACTTACATCCGGTGAAAAATAGCAAAAGCTTCCTCCCAGGCCACTTGAAGATGATATTATATTTTGTGAACGCAGGACCTGACAGCGTGTATTACAATCTGCAATTGTCTTTTTTTTATAATAATTAGCTATCTAATTGCATGTCCAAGCCTAGTTAATGCATTTGCATTTGTAAGTAATTAGGATTTATGTGAAAGCATGCTGGTTTAATGTTTTGTCTCTACTTTCTACAAATGAAATTACAGATAAATTTAATTTGAAGTAATAAAGTAAAAACAAAACTCAAACCAAACACCAATCAAAAACAAAACAAAAAAAACCCATAAATGACATCAAACATATTGATCAGTCCCAACTCATGCAGCACTGGCTTCTGCAAGCTTTCATCGTGGAACAGTTTGCCTTGAATTCTGTTGAACTTAACCTGACTAAGATTTACTCTCTCAAGTAATAGCTGGAAGCACATTGTGGACTCATTGCAAATGCAACCACATTTGTAATAAACTTGCAGAACTAAGTACCAGTTACAAGTATGTACCTGCCTAATAATTTTTTCTACCCAAATTATGTCCCACAGTATCTTCCTTTTTGTCTAAATGCCAACAATCTCATTTGTCTTTCTCCTAGCCTGTATGCTCAACAAAGATTAGACAGAATAACAAATGATATCATTATCCTTCTAAATGAATATAAGGGAGAGAAAATAAAATTAAGAGTGAGGCAGGAAATTGTTAATATGTTTATAGAATTACTGTTATTGCATTAGTGAAAATAGGTTTTCATCTACTTCTGTCTTTCCTTTTGATTGCAGCAGTCATTTGGGTAAAGCAGGATCAAGATACTGCTGGCTTTTAAAATTGTTTCTGTGCAGTTGCAGGCAGATACTACATTCATGAGCAAGAGGGTAAAGATAGGTATATTTTTGTAAAGGAAAAATATTTTCAAAGTTCAGTTGTGATTTACCATTTCAGATGATCTGGTTAAAGACCCATCTGCAGAAGTTACTGAGAAAATATGTATTATTTGGTTTTGTTCTTTTTTGGTTCCTTTTCTCTGGGGTAAAAGGCAACATCTCAGGGAAAAAGGCTTTGTGTCAGAAGAGTCACTGATGCTCTTCATAACAAGTTTCCTTCAGATGCCTCTTTACGCCATAGCCCCATGATTTTCATAGTGTGCTATAAAAAGGGGAATACTCTGAAGTGCCTAGGGCTGCTGTAGTCTGGTTTGGGAGTCCAACGCACAAAGAATGAGAGCAGGAGATGATGAGCAGCTCCTCCCTTAAGGCGCTGGAGTGGTGGATGCTCCATGGCTTGTTTGGGTTGATGCTTTCTGCTCTCACAAGAGTTTTTTTCATAAATAGTGGAGCTTTACAAAGTGGTTACTTTTGGAGAAGCATTGACTTGGCAGAAAACTACTTTTTGTATTCGAGGATGGGTCTAGCCTGAAACAAAATACACTCTGACTGCATTCGTGATCAGAAGGTCAAAGACTCTGAGGTGGCAGTAGACCGTCTCACGTGGTTAAACTACAATTTCTGTGAGGCCATGGACATGTGTGCCCATTACGGCTGTGTTGGGAGAGGGGGGTATTTTTGCCATGAGTCTGGAAAAACCTTCTGTATCTCTAGCAAGATGCCATAACTGTTCTGCCACTGTTTCTCCTCTGCTTCCACCAGCTACTTAATTTGTTGTGTAAAATATTCCCATTTATTTTTACGTGACATGCTACATGTGGTTGGACCTTATGGGATGCTTAAAATATAAGTTTTGAAAAGACTGCCTTTTGGCTTTGTGGCTTTTTTTTTTTTACTGTGAGCAACATCAGCTAGGAAGTAGATTGTTCACGAAATAATATTGCCCACTGGCGGTGAAGGAAGAGGCAGATAGAGTAACTGGTTTATGTCATTGTGACAGCTTTCAAAGCAACTCATTCCAACAGTTTAGTCCAGGAGGAAAAAGCATTAGTGTGTGCCTGAAGGAATTTATGCTACAAAACCTACATATAAGTTCACATTAGAAAAGATTACATACATTGAACAAAAAGGCTGAAGATCTCAAAGGGCTTCAGTTTCAATACCAAGCCTCAGAGAGCAGGTACAACGAATGTGATATTGCACATGCCATGCCGTAATTATGGCATCCAGAAGCCCCCACTGAAGAACATAAAAATGGCACACACATGTTTAAAAGAAGCAAACTGTATTATGGTTGCAAAGCAGTCAAAAATTAAGAAATGCCAACGTTAAGAGTATTTCTCCAGCGTGAATCCAGCTGCCTTGTGTCACTTGTGTTCTGGGTTGCCACGACATCTGCATATATAGAAGGGAGCTGAAGGAAGGTTGTATGGGCCATTTATTTCATGCATTTCTTAACTTTTTAGTGATGACAGCCTTTCTGGTGTTCTTTTGTGTAGGTCTTTAAATGCAGCTGCCTAGGGTTTTAAAAGAAGAAACTGTGATGAGGCATCCACTTGAAGCCTTTTGTTACTCATCAGGGCCCTCTCTACCTCGCTAAGAGCGGAGCTGGTGGCAGAAGGTGCTCTTAGCCTTGAAGTGGGTATTGGGTTTGTGTGGCAAAGTTTTGGTAGCGGGGGGGGTTACAGGGGTGGCTTCTGTGAGAAGCTGCTAGAAGCTTTCCCTATGTCCCATGGAGCCAGTGCCAGCCGGCTCCAAGATGGACCCGCAGCTGGCCAAGGCCGAGCCCATCAGCGACACTGTTAGTGCCTCTGGGATAACAGATTTAAGAAGGGGAAAAAAAGTTGTGGCAGACTCAGAAGCTGCAGCTGGAGAGAGGAGTGAGAACATGTAAGAGAAACAACCCTGCAGACACCCAGGTCAGTGAAGAAGGAGGGGGAGGAGGTGGTCCAGGTACCAGAGCAGAGATTCCCTGCAGCCCACGGGGAAGACTATGGTGAGGCAGGCTGTCCCCCTGCAGCCCATGGAGGTCCATGGTGGAGCAGATATCCACCTGCACTGTGTAGAAGGCCCCACACCGGAGCAGGTGGATGCCCGAAGGAGGCTGTGGCCCCATGGGAAGCCCGTGCTGGAGCAGGCAGGACCTGCAGATCCATGGAGAGAGGAGCCCACGGAGCAGGTTTTCTGGCAGGACTTGTGACCCCCTGGGGGACCCATGCTGGAGCAGTTTGCTCCTGAAGGACTGCAGCCCGTGGAAGGGACCCATGCTGGAGCAGTTCGTGAAGAACTGCAGCCCGTGGGAAGGACCCACGTTGGAGAAGTTCCTGGAGAACTGTCTCCTGTGGGAGGGACCCCACGCTGGAGCAGGGGAAGAGTGTGATGAGTCCTGCCCCTGAAGAGGATGAAGTGGCAGAGATGACATGTGATGAACTGACTGTAACCCCCGTTCCCTGTGCCGCTTGGGGCGGGGGGGGTGTAGGTAGAGAATTTGGGAGTGAAGCTGTGCCTGGGAAGAAGGGGCGGGGGAAGGTGTTTTGAGATTTGGTTTTTCTTCTCATCACCCTACTGTGGTTGATTGGCAATAAATTAAGTTAATTTTACCTAAGTTGAGTCTGTTTTGTGACGGTAATTGGTTGAGTGATCTCTCCCTGTCCTTATCTTGACCCGGGAGCCCTTTGTTATATTTTCCCTCCCCTGTCCAGCTGAGGGAGGGAGTGATAGAGCAGCTTTGGTGGGCACCTGGCGTCCAGCCAGGGTCAACCCACCACAATATGGTGCAGCACTAGAGAGGCACCGTAGAGGCTCAGGGATATTTGCTGGTAGACAACCATGGCAAGATGCTGCAGTGACTTCTCCAGGCACCCTGCAGGAAAAGCTGCCTGGTCCTCTAACCTGGACTTTTTTTGGTGTCCCCTAATTTTTCCTGCCCTGTTGGTTTTCCTGCTGCCTACTCAAGCCAAGTCTTTTCTTGTGCAGTTCCCAACTCTCTTCATGGTCTTTGTACACAGACTTAATCATGGTATTGCTCTCCAGCCTCATGTTTGTAGCTGCCTTCTTCAGCCAATTTTAATATGATACCAGTCTGTCTCACCTGTTTGTTTTCTCCTCTCCCAGCTTACATGTACCCCTGGAGGGTTTACATGGAGCAAGATCAGCCCTGTCCTCAGAGCTGCTGGCCTGACAGATCCACCTCCCCCCTTCCCACCCNNNNGTCCCTTCCGCTCTTTCACAGACTCATTTTCCACATGCCATTTTAGTTTCTCATCAGTGCTTGGGTTTTTTTAACGCTGTTTAAAGTGAGAGGCAAGTAGTTATTTTGGAATAACTTATGTGCAGGTGAGTCTGACACTGGATAAAGCTTCTTCAGTAATAGACATTTATAAGTAACGTCCTTGGCACAGATTTGATAAAACCACCAAGCAAAGTAGAAGTGTGAAGCCCGGTGGTGTTTTGATGGTTCAGTGGATTCCCACTGCAGTCCATCCTGTTTGATCTGGATTTATAAATATCAGAGCAGTTAATACAGAGGAGGTTATTGGCTATGTCCAAATGTAAAGCTGTAGAGTAAATATGAGTGGGGATGTAATGTGTAACATGAATAATTTGCTTAGAGCTAAGTGATCATTCTGCTGTGTGTGTTAGATTAATTGGCAACATCTTGGTGTATCCAAACTTGGATTTCAACTAACAGAGAGAAATGAAAAAAAGTGATTTTTAAAAAATGAGTACATTATGCATTTATAGTTGCATCTGGTCGGTGATTGCTGAGGTTAACAGCTACTCCTTTTATTTTTCCTGATTTTTCAATCATAAAATAATGCTCTATTCCAGGCAGAGGATTTTGAGAAAATACTGGAACAGATGAACAGTATTAGCAAGTTGCTAACTAAACATAATAGAGAGGGTATGCATTTCAATGTATTCAATTTTGTGGGATTATGGAGTTGGCATAGCATTAAAACGAGTCCTTATTAAACTATCAGCCACAGAAAATGATTACATGTAATATTATCATTTATTTGATTTCTAATTTGGCTTCAGACAAACTCTATTACCCAAATATTCATCTAACTATAAAAATTGGACAGTCAGTATAAACCTGCTGCTCACTAGCACTGAATGAATCCTAGGTGTTCACTGGCGATATAAAAGGTTTGCATAGTTTACAGTCATTAAGTAGGCAGAAAGAATAAGGGATTCTCTTCCGAAACCTTGAAATTTTCAAGCTCCTTTAAACAGTACACATAGGGTAATAATGATACTTTAATTAGAAAAAATTATAGCTCCATCCCACTGCTCGAAGGGATCACTTAACAATATAAAAAGTGAGATTGCATTTTCTGTAATCTATTACTTTTAGGAACTGGCTCGAACAAAGAATTTCTTTCCTTGGTCTTTATATCTCTACGTTGTGGCTAGGGAGGCTATCACCCCACAAATCCCCTATATTGGGAACATGCCATAACCATCAACTCAGGGACTGAAAATGTATAGATTTGGTGCGCTTTGGTGAGCACACATTATTCTTTTCTTTTGCATCTGAAATAAATGACGTGTAATTAAAAAATGAACGTATTCTTTACCAATATAAAAACTGAGAGCATGCCATGTCAGATATGCTATGCCTTGCAGGACCATCACAAGTGTTAATTATGATTTATAGTTAGTATTTGTTTTGATACTTTGAAAATGCATACCCTAAAGAAATGTACAGAAAATCTAGAAAAATTGACTGTTCCTTTTTTTNGGGGGGGGAGAAGTTTTACATTCACTAATATGCTCTGTATTTCCAGGCATATTCATTTTTGGTATAACATCCATAGTATTTCAAAGAAGCGCTAGAAAATTTTCTTTTCAGCCAAAGCAAGGAGCTGCACTGTAGTCTCCAGCACTCAATGATAGTGTTGAGATTTGGGTACAAAGCTGGGAAATTGGCTGACACAACCAACTCGCATCTTACGTGCAGATGCCAGAACAGGGCTGTGCTCAGAAGATCCTTAGCTTAGGTAGCAGTCTGACTATGCCAAATTATGGGGAAGGCTGAGCCAGGTTCCTGCCACTTGCTTTGATGCCATGGTCCAGCTCATCAAGCTACAGCTGAGGACATGGGCCTGTCAGCCACCTGTCAGGAGGGCTCCCTGGGGCAGTGATGCAGGACCAGGATTTGAGAACTGGCTCAGTTAAATAACCAGGGAATTTACGCTCAGCGCTTTGGGTTTGCATTGCTCATTTGCAGGACAATAACATATGGTTATTCCCAGCTCTGGAATAAACATTATCTAAAGAGCTAATGAGATGCAATTGTTGTCTTTGTCCATTACTTCCATAAATATTAAATAGTTCTTCTGTGACTGAGTAAACTATTCTCAAGTTGGCTAAATAATGATTCCAGGAGTCTCAATAATCCTGCAAGGGTTTATAAAAAACTACAGTTCTGTCCTATACATGCATATAAAGGTATGGCAGTCTTTAGTATCACAGCTCTGCTACCCTAGATGCTTGTCCATGACTACTTCTGTTATTTTGGCTAGAACAACATTCAACAAGATGCTCTCACCTTCCTAAGTAATGACCATTCTGTTGAGAATAAGTGTGTATGTGCAGAGTGGGATGCTTTAACTGGAGATGGCAGAGGAGATTGCAATCTGGGGAGTGCATGGCCCAAAATGACAGATAGCTTACAAGTAGCATGACGTGACACAAATATCGGGCATCCAGAAAGTATGTTTTTGTTTTGAAAATCGTGCAACCAATGGCAGTTTGGCACTCTTGGTTTTTGGGGTTTTTTTTCTGTTTTGGATGAATATGGTGAAAAGGGTACATTTTGGTTATCTGTTGTTAATTTAGTTTCGATGGATAATTCATAACTCACAAATCTCACACACTATATTTTTTGAAGGCTGATACAATCCCATTTCCCAGTTGTAATAGAATCAGGGCACCAGTTCAGAAGCTGCTGTCATATCCTCTTAATTAATGTACAATTTAAAATCTGGGTGAGAATAATGGATTAGGTGAACACAGATGCAGGCAAGGGAGATGTGAAGCATCTATCTAGCACCAAAACTCAAAAGGCAGAAAAAAATTCAACTTCAGCTTCATTTCAAGTGTTTTCCTGGATATTTTAAGTTTTATCTCATGAAGGATTATATGGGGGAAAAAAACACACCAGCATTTGCCAGAGCAGCAATAGCTGTACACTTAGCACCCAGCAAAGTCTGCATTATTTCATAGCTGTTGCAAGAGAAAGCATTTTATCTTTTTTCCTATGCTGCCTCAGCATAATAGCAGTGCTTCCCATGTAGGTCAAGAGACCATGATTTTGTTGTTCTCTTTACCCTAACATCAAAAGCATATAAGTGTTAGCTTATTTGAGTCCCAGTGGGGCTTCCTTTCTGATTTTTTATTTTTATTATTTGGGTGCAGAGAGGGTGAATGAAAGGTCTTGTTAAATATAAATTGGAGCATACAAAGAAAAAAAGATATGTATTATAAAAAAGATATGAGTAGTGCTCTGTGTGATAGCTATGTTAAGCATCAGTAGATAACGCAGTGCTTTTCACAGT
>VYZV01038055.1:251947-263401 GCA_013401275.1 Pandion haliaetus | reverse complement strand
CCCTCATCTCAAGGATCAGTCACCCTAATGCAGAGCACTTGCCTCAGGTTCAGTGATAGCAGAGCTGACTCTCAAACTCTTCAGGGAATTGCTTCCCTGCTGCCAAAACAGACTTTTTAAGTTTGAGCAGTGGTCCTGCGTGGAGTGAAAACAGAAACATCTGGGGTAGTGAGGCTGGTGGTAGTGACAAGATAGCAGCTCGGCCTGCTCCCTCTATGTCCCACTCGATCTCATCTAAAGATTTTTACACATCAACTTCTAAAATAATCTTCCATATGCTTGCATGAACCAGCAGCCTTGAAATTTAACTTGATCATTGTTGGTGAAGGTTTTGTCAATACGATTAGAAGGAATTGCGGTTGGCTGCCCAAAGGGTGTGTGGGTTGAAGTCTTTGGTCTTTAGACAGCCCTGGTCTGGTACATCAGTTTTCTCTACCTAAGGCTCGAGCAAGGCTTTTTTTCTAATAAGGAAGAATACTGCGATATTTTGTGAAATGTCAAGTGATTATTTTGTAAACTTCTCAGCAAAAATTGAACATGAGTGGCTTAGCTGAACTAAAAAATGAGAGAATCTAATCTTTGCCATAAATGAGAGAAAAGCCTAAATAACTCTGTGGGCCCAGATCTCCAATTCATTGTAGAAGCACGGCGCAAATCTTCCCTGTGAGCAGCATTGCACTGAACAGAGAGCTTGAAGTCACCCCCACATCTGTGCTCAGTGCTCAAGCCTGGGTGATGATGTTCAATAAATGAAATTGTTCCATATATATGATAACATTAAAATCAAGATAATGTTAATATATACTACAGTGCAACTGGAAAATTTGGGTTTGCTGGTTAACTCCACATGTGGGGCATAGATACCTATCAAAAACTATGAAGAACTGAGAGTTAAAATGAGAGTAGGTTTGAAGACAGTATACTCATGTCAGGTTTTTGGTTTTTTTGTTTTTTTTTTTTTTTAAGTAATCACAGGATATTTTCCTATGCTGTGACTTCAGTTGAGGTTTCAGATTTTTTTTTTTTTTTTTCTTTTTGTAGAAAAAAGAAGCATTTTCCCTGAGGTAGGCAAGGCCAAAATATTGGTTGTTCTAAAATGAGAATCTGAAAATGTTCATATCTCAGCAGATATGACTAAGCCATTAAAATTACTGCTGGGATAAAGAATTTGGCGTAAAGGAAAACACAATGTCTGTAGCTGGTCCTTCAGCAAGATTGCAGATACCTCAGCTTTTGGATTGCCAGATCGTAATTTCTGTCTCTGCCGCCCTGCAAAGCAGCAGTTCAACACTCCTGGCTCCTGTCCGCCCTTCTCCTCACTCCAGCCCCAGGGAAACAGAGAATGGCAATCATGGAGATTAAAATTAGCCTTTCCGATCCCAAATCAATTTTACTGTGAAGCTGCATCAGGGTGGAAGTGACTCAGGAGTAAGGAAGCAGTCAGGGTGGGCGGGAGAGCATGGGCTTCCTTATTTTAGCTGTGCAACTCTGTTATGGCTTGTGTCCATGAACCCATGGCATTAAAAATTTGCCATCAATCTCTCCTATAAGCTGGGATTAATAATGGTGGAGTGAGCTATTGCAGTTTAAGCATTTAGTGTAATCCAGGATGAATGTGCCTACATGTCCACAGCTACACCTGTTTGTCACGCATTGTTTTTCTTCAGTCAGAATACGCTAAAATACTAAATCTCAGATAAATAATGAAACGAGCAGTGTTCAGTTCATCTAAAAAAATACCTTCGGAAATAAGAAAAATGCCTAGTATCTTACGCATCTGATTATACATGTTATCAAAGCAGTGAATGTATGCTTATAAATATATGAAAATATTTTATTTGTGTATGAAAATATTTTATTTGTATGTATGTATTAAAAAATATATTCATATTACATATGTCTCTGTGTAGGCATTTACTGTAAACACTGGATCAGATGCAGGGAGGTCAGCTACACTGAAATGATTTGTAAATTATTTCAATTTATTTGTGCCGTACGAGAAAAGCACGCTCTTTTCCTTACAGCTGCTGCTTGCCATATTTTTGTATTGACTCGCCTCTCATACCTTGAGATACTCTGATGATAAAGACAAATGAGCAAATAAAATACCTCATAAAGTATTCTGCAGGAGACTTGTCGCTCAATGCAACGACTTTCTGACCAGTATAGATACTCTTTGAGGGCTAGTGCTTGACACGCCCATCTTTGTCTGTTAGTGTGAATTTTAATTTAGTGGATTTAATTTGTATTGTTAAGTGGCAAGAATGTGTGTTATTGAATTACTGTAAAGCTATTTAATTATTGATTTCCCCAACATAGCGGCCTTGACATTTTACCAGATATAATGAAGGAAAAGATGCACATTAACGGGACGGATATGGAACAAACAAGCCTTTTCAATAGAGACTTAATTCATTTTAATAGATATACAGTAATTACCTAGGAAGTAGGACTGTTTTCTTCATTGTGACATTAATGATTCAAATGAAGTGACAGAGAGGTAATGTATAGGTATGTTATGACTGTGTTTAAAACACCAGTGTTGGCTTATGACAGTCTGGAGGACACCAATGCTGGCTTTAAAGATGCATAAAACCTTCAGATTTACTCATCTTTTTTCTTTAGCACTGAATAGAGTTTGGTAATAACACGTATTTACTTCCCCCCTCCATCCCTCTCATCTTCTACTGATTTCTCCATCTCCATTTGAATTACCCAGGAGAAAAGGAATCGACTTTGCTCCTAGTTGGGGAGCGTGGGGCCAGGAGGATGCGGCTGGTCTGACATGGCTCTGTCCGGAGTGGCTGGCAGCCCCCTGCCTTTCTTCTTGCTTTCATCTTGGTGAGGGAGACTCCGTGTCCTAAAGCGTACCCTCTGCAATTTACTTTGCTTAGAAAGCTGAAGGCTTGAGGCAGCCCTGCTGGGGTTTGAATGCATGATTTCAGTGATCCCCATCTATTTTTAACTTGCTTTGTGGGCTGGTGAGCTATCTCTTTTCACACAAGCATCTGTATTGTAGTTCAGTAATTCAGCCACAGCTCTCCTGGACAAGATAAAAAATAACGGCCCTTTCTCTTGAGAGAACAGCAGTGCATCAAACCCAGAAGCAAACACAGAATGAAGACTTCCCTGTGCCGGCGAGTCCTTTATCTCTGTATGAGAACATCCTGGCACTATTATCTGAGGCCATCATTAAAGAGAACTTCAATTGCTGCAGATGCCGCTTTTTTTCCTCATTTTTTAAGATGCTTTTGTTACTTTCCATTTCTTGATGTGCAGTTATACCGGAGCTGACTTCCCTAATGCAGGCCCAGCCTGTAGGGCCCGTGAAGCCCGCAGCCACAGCACAACCCAGGTCAGCTCCAGTCTATGGCACAGGGGAGGAGCTGAGCTGCCACAGCCCTGTGTGCTCTGCTACAGCCCCAGCATCCCCCCACACCTGGGCATGGGGGCTCATCACATGGGCTCCCCCATGTTTCCAAATTCACGTAATCCACTTTTAAAAGCAGCAGTAGCGTGGTGTTATGGAGAAGTGTTGTACTTGCTTTGGAGCAGGTTTTAGTCATGTGATAGGCCATAGATAAGAGCACAGAAGGATTCTCCAAGGGCTAAGGTTTATCTAGGATTTGAGAATTTTTAAACTATTGGGATGTGTTCGTGTCCAGGGAGAGTAAAGACGCCTGTAACTACTGTGACTTCCTCTATAGCTGGTGGTACCATATAAAAGGCAAACCCAGGTGCCTGCAAAAAAAAAAAAAAGCAAAGAGCAGTAACAAGGAGACATCACTTCTGAGAACTGTTGATTATTGCCTCGTTCTGAAATACAAGATCCTCCAAGAGACCAGGGTTATGGGTCTTGCTGAACAGCACCTACATCATGTGCATTTTATCATAGCAACACTAGGCTTTGAATGAGTTTGGATTTTCTGTTGGGAAGCTGTGGGTAGTCTGTCTCATTCACACAGAGTAGGTAAGCTCTAGGAGCTGAAGGAACGTTACTGAATTGATATCATGCCATATGCTAACAAGTCTTTAAATGGTTTGTTTGACAGAGATAGCTGAAGTTTCAATAAGTCCGTCCCTTGCTTGAATTTTACAGCTATGAAAAGAAAACAGGCTGCACAGAGGCAAAGGAGAGAAATAAGACAACTGGTGCTTAGGCGGTTTTTTCTGACCCATTGCCTTCTGTGTGTCAGGTCAGTAGCTGAGGACGTGTGCAGAGCTTCTCATGGGGACAGGCCACGCTGTCTGTAGCCAAATGGCGAGCTGGCAGTGGGTTGCAGCCTCCTTTCAAATACACACATACAATTTCTGCTGGTGTTCAAAGCTGCGTAGGTTAACATTAGGAAATACGTAACAAGCCACGGTAGGATTTCTGGCTTCTGCAGTTCACGTGGAAGTGAAATGGAAGATTTGTAGGTATCTGCAAAGGTTTAAGCCCTGACTGAGGGAGGCTGATAGTGAAAACCGCTATTATTGTACGGTGCATGGTGTAAAGAAATAAAAGGCCAGATTGTCGCTAGGCAAGTTTTCCTTTATCCCTTCAAAGCCAGCTACCCAGATTGTATGTCTCGCCAAGGGAAAGAGCAGGCTGCATGCAGCTGCCATGTTCTTTGCAGCTGGGTTTGTAGCCAGCACTCTGCAGGGAATACCCCGCAGAAGGTCTCCGCTTCGGACGGAGATCTCACCTTTCCAACCAAAGGGAAAACCCATTTGGCCAGCACAGCCTCTTGTGACAGACGTTTTGCATGCCTGGCAGCTGAGAAAGCATAGTTTTCCCCATGTCTGTCTTGTGATGGATCAGTTCCCTGATGCCATTCGCTGTGCTCAGCGTCTGGGCTCACTGCGGAGCGTGGGGCAGGGCAGTGCTGGGGGGGCAGACAGTGAGAGACTTGTGAAACACTGCCACCAAATGTGAAAAACAGCCTCTCGGCAGGGCCGGGATTTGGAAGCAAGCTCGAATGTGTCACTCAGAGCTTCGGGTGCTGTGGGCAGGTGGGCCCAGAGCTGCAGCCTGCCTTGGGGTGAGCCACAGCCAGCTCGCAGCCCTGCAGCCTGGAGGTCATGGTGGTGGCTGGGAGGGAGAAATAATGAAAGTGGGGTTTCTGTTACTGCCACCCGCAGCTTTCATTAGCGGTGTTCAGGCTCTTGGTCCTTTTTGTTTCCCACACAAGTGGGAAGTGTCATTAAATCCATTAGTTTTCCTCAGGAAAACTCCTTAAAGGAAAAGATGTTTTGTCTCGTTTAGTCCATGTTCGTATTGTTTTACCATACTTTGTGTTAGGCTTGTCTTGCAAAGAAACCTGGTTGAAGTGCTAAACTCATTTGTTGCGGCTATGCAAACATCTCTCAGCCTAGGCCCCATCCTCTAGGCCCCATGCCCGAGTGCTTCAGTAATGCCGGTATGTGATCAAAACAGTGAATAGCTCAGCGATAACTCCTGTAAGACACAAAGTCAAATAGTCGGCAGACTAATGGCGTGGCTGTCTTGCAGGTAATGAAGAGTAAAATTACAAGGAGGGTGGGAACTTGGTGCCGTTAGTTGTATGCTGCAAGTCAGGGGCCTGTCGTGTCGGTGTCCTGGCTTGTCAACAGCAAACTGACAAACAGTAATGCCCTGGATATCACAGGCGCACAGAAAAGCTTTAGTCATATCCCTTTTTTTCCAATCATGAATATTTTAAAATAATTACATTGAAGATTTCATATTGTACTTTTACTAATAATGTGATGATGTCATTCTGGGTGCAGCAGTGACACTACTAGAACGGCAACTGTGGTCTCTAAATTTAATTAGATCATGATTTGTTTTCCAACCTATAAATTATGATTTAGTAAAAATTGAAGAAACAAGGTAAATATTAATTTGTAAAAGATAAATCCTTAGCGGCTACAGATCTGCCTAAAGCTGTATCCATATAACCCTGCTGAGAATAAGGCTAAATAAGATATTATAGTCCACTGGATTCATGCTCAGCATGTGGCTGTTGGTCAATTTGTGGGCCTAGAGATACCACTTATAAAATATCCTCTAATTTCCATGCAACCTAAATTGAAAAACTATTTCATTACAAAAATTTTAAAAAAAGGTATATTCATGAAGAACATAAATGTTTTGAATAAACATCTCTGTGCTGTAATATTAGTTTTTACAAGTTGAGGAAACAGTAAATTTTGTCACTGCCAAGACCTTGACTGGTAGTGTAATAATATTGCCACCTGTTTTGTATATACTTGGGAAGTATTAGGAGAAGCCAAGTGCCTTACTCTTTGTGAATCCAAGTCTGCAGTACTCAAAATAATTAAAAAACTAGGAATCTAAAAGTAAATCACTTATTTCTTGCCATCTGTGTGGATACCATTTTTTGAAAAATTATAACCTGTACTCAACTAGGAAAGGTATCTCAGTGCCGTGGCTGAATTTCACAGTAGTACTCGAGAAGAGTACACGCTTCTGGAAAAGTAATTCCACATTTTTAGGAGGAAGATGTAAACTTATTACAAAAGTTTCTTCAAATTTGAAACTTTCTAGTAACTTGAGAGCTCATCTTTGCATGTAAAATGAGGGACGCTTACTGGATTCATTATTGTTTCCTAGAATAGAAACAGATTTTGTAATGCTATGGACTTGTGTGTAATATACTGCATGCTGAACTTCAGCTGTAGTTCCTGTAAATTATTAACAAGAAATCCATGAGAGAAAATATAGAGAAACCATCTTCTGTAAATTAGTATCCTCAGATTGCTTTCAGTTGTTCCTTACCTTTTCATTGACCTGTCTGTGTGTCAGTGATTTAACAGGCATGAAGGGCCAGACTCTCACCATTTGGTTTCCACAGTTAAAGGCAGTTTTTTAAAACGATTCCTATTTAGGCAAGCTATGGAAGAGAAAATTTTCATTTTGGCGTTCGTACATATGTATCGCATTACTGCCATTATTTCTATAGGCAAGCTTCTTGATTATTTTTTAATTAGGGTAGAGACTGCATCTTCTTACAGGTTAATGCATTTATGGCATAATGGTTATATACAAAGGAGGAGAGAAAGATGTATACGTACTCTTAAAAAAATTTGGATTTCTGGTCCTAATTTTTGCGTACTAGGTTTTGGTGTGTACTAAGTTTTTGGCATAAATTGTCAACAGGAAACGTTTGAGCTTTGAAGGTTGAGGCTGGGGCTACTGCAATTGTGCAGTCTATTCTCATGGCAAAATCTCATCCATTTGCTCAGTGTTAAAGATCTCTGACTTCTTCCTTCCTCAGCAGGCAAGGAAATGTGTTTGAAATGATAAATAGTATTCTTTGAGGAGACTTTTTTCCTCAAATGAGACTTCTAATGTTCTTTAAACCCTGCAATTTTCAAATTGCTCCAGCAATTTATTCATTAGAAGATCTGCTTGGTTTTTTGATCTTTTGGTCACAGGCTGCACCATTTTTCTGTTAAATAATCTGAATGGTATTTTAACAGAAAACAAAGACAGTTGAATGGTTTGGATAGAAAATCTTGCGAGGAGGCAGTGTAATGCACTTAAGAAACTCTATAACAATAATCACCTTAATGAGCAATCGAATATGCGTTCTTAAAGTCTCAAGCAGTTAAAAAAAATCTGCCATTTCAAGAGTGACATATCTCCTTTCTGTTTTGACATTCATCTGCATTAGTGTACACTTGTTAAACTTGTGTATCTAAATGCAGCTTGTCAGATATTCTGGAATCTACTTATGCTTTCACCCAGGGCTCAAGTTGCACCACTCTCAAACCACTTAACACATTTCAAGTGCCTAATTGCTAACAAAGTCTTCCCTCCATCACAGAAAGTGCTGCTACTTAGCTCCCCAAAAGTACTTTTAGGCATGCAATGGACAATTAATAAACTTGAATGCTAATAATAATGAATTAATGCTGCTAAAAGCAAGGTAGGGCTGAAAAGGGGTCTTTCATTAGAATTCACTTAAACACTTACAGTCCACTTCTGCTTGCAGAAGTCGCCCCAGACAAACTACTCTGGCCACAGAGGATAATGTTTTCAAACCTGCTTTATGATCTTAAACTTTTTTCTCTTTTTGGATTTCTGTCTGAGTTTTTCATCCTTCTGTAGGTTTACCCTGGAGGTTATTTGTATTTCTTATCTCCATGGGATAAAAGGCTGTACCACATTTCAAAGTGCTGAATTTGTTTTAAGGGAAGAAGAGCAACCAGTCTTCAGCCTTAGAACAGCTCTGCCTCTCTTCCGTAATGCTGGAGACGTGGTTTCCAGCTAGCATGTGCACACCCAAACATTTCAGTCACTTCAGCACTGAGCATTAACAACTCTCAATACAATGGCAGCTGCGAGTATCTACTGCAAGAGCAAGCTGTTTGGACTGAATTCTGAAAAGAGTTAATTCTGTAATTGAGCATTTGCTTACCGTCCAGTGGCTTTAAAGACCCTCAGTGCTTAGCTCAGGAGTATGCTAAAGTGCTCTCCTGAGCTGGAGCCAGAATTTGTACCCAAAACCCCTTGTTCCTCTTGCCCCTAGGTCGTATATAGAAATGTTCTCTGACTGACAGCTTTTCACTAATTTAATTGTATTGCTGAACATACATAGCGGTCAAAAGGTTACGTGCACCTGAAAGATGCTATCTCTTTTCCTCCAAGAAAAGTAGCGCTGCCTTTGAAACGTACAATAACCTGATATTGATTTGAATGAGTGGCATTAGACATTCACAATACTTTTAATAGTGATGGGCAGATAAGTTAACCTTCTTAGGAGGTTGCCAATGCCAGTGATGATTAAGAGGGATATATGTGTAATATGGTAATGAAAGGTTGTTTAAAATGTTTACTTAACACCTGAATTCAGTGACCTTAAGATGTGCCTGCTAAAAATCTGATTATCTTTCCTTCCGATTTGTGCTTATAGATGGAGTTTTATTATGTGTTTGCTTTTGCATTTGGGATGTATCTTATTTGCACTACGGCTAGAATCTCTGTCAGTGAAAACACCAGGTCAGACACAGTATGAAGGGACAAGATATACAATCCTTTCCGTTATTCATAAATGCAGCATACATGGGACCTAAACAGACACTCCACTTAAGAAATGCGAGATTTATGTGGATGACCCAATTCATTAATCATTTGGAGCGTCCGAATATATTTATCCCAGAGGGGCTAACTCAAGATTTAATGTTTTATCTTATTTCATGTCATTATGTTTATTACGTGTTGTGCATCTCCTTTGGAACATAAATTGCTGTCACTAAATTAACAACTCACATTGAGACACCCCCAGTGTATGAACCCAGTACAGCCAGATTATTTTCATTGATGTTAAAAACTGATACAAAACAGAAATGAAGACATGGTAAATCTGATTAAGAATTTCTTTATGGAAATCTGTCCTTATGCTACTAAAACTCCTGTCTGTAAAAACTGTCATAAAAACAGCTTGGAAAATATATTTTGTAAGGACTGCTTATGTATTTAACTTCAAACGCCTCTGTTTCTCGTAATTATTAGTTCTTCCATACATTTTTTTCCTTAATAGTAACTGCCATCTAAGCAACATATTGTTCATTGTGTATATTTGTAAGGTCTCGCTGTGAACTACAATTAGTGGGGAAATTCTGAATTTAAGCTAATTTTCATGCTTAGCTTTAGTGAGAGTTCCCTTTTATTTCCATTGGGTAAACACCAAGATAATCTTAGGTATTCACCACACCAAATGAGAAAACAATTGAGCATTGATGGTGCTTTTAGCCTCTCTTTTCAGGTAAACGATGTTCCAGACAGGTTACTTAGCCTTAGCGGTTTGGGCCCAGGTGTAAGATTGTGAGTATATTTTCAAAAGTTGTTTAGTTCAACTTTATTGACTTTTTGGGGCCTTGGAGAAGAGTGAAGTGCTGCTCAGCAAAAATACCAAAAAGGTGTGCATAATAATGACTTGCTAGCTCCCGTCTAAAGGTTTAATCCAAACTCCATTCTGGTGATGAAATTTTTTTTTAAGTTATTTACCTGATTGATAGCTAGACGTCCTGTGCATGTGAACTGCAGCGGTTGCTTTCGATTACAGTGAGAGGTTGGCATCATCAGTTAGTCTCTCTGATAGAAATAAGTTTTGAAAGTCTGGATAGGGAAAAATGTCGTTGATGTAGTGTAACCTGCTTTTATCTTTCACAGAAGCAATTCAGATGTTATTATAAGGTAGTTATTGCATTTCTGAGCTATGTCATCATGCAGCACTTGTCCCAGTGGTGGATCTAGAGGCTGCTAAAAGTGGCCTGAGGAGCATGTGCAGTGATTCTTTGGGTACTTCTCTTCAGAGAGAAGGCGGTAGCTTCAGCCTGATCCCGACCCAACTGTCATTCAGTCCAGTTCAACCTCAGATCCATGAAGTTGAATTTGGAGTAGAATTTTGTGCTCCCCTTTGAACAAAGCAAAAAGCATCTGATGGTTTTTAGTTTACGAACGAACAGCAGTGCTCTTTTTTTTTTTTTCTTCAACTTACAAAAGACACCCCAAAAATGTCAAGACCCATTTCAGCTTGGTTATAAAAATGGGAGCTCTTCTGGTTAGATATTGTTAACAGATCACACTGTTGACCTGTGGGATGGTCGTTCTCGGAACAAGCCATGAGACAAAACTGTTAAGGATGAGATGTAACCAGCTCCGGGCAGCAGGCAGCCTTCCAGAGCCACCACATCTCCAGTCTCGCAGTGCTTCTGTTTACTGCTTCACTTTTGGTAGGGATGAGCAGGCAGTTTGATTCCCATGTTTCTTCCTGCATTAAATTATTGTTAAATTTTGAGATATCATTGTTCTTGCCTGATAACATGATGCTGAAAAGAAGTTACATTTTCAGCTGGCAGTCACAGAAATGTATTTACTGTTTAAAAAATATAGTTAGCTCCATCGCTGTTCAGTGCAGTGACCCAGCAGTGGTGGAAACAAGGCAGAAGAAGATGGGACTGTTGTTCTTTGAAGGTTGAGTGCCAGCCTTCACTCTGTTGTCTGCTGTTCTTATAGACTTTTGTACAGAATGAAAGCTGTCTGCTCTGAGCAAGTAGAACAAATGCTGCATGAATTTAATTCATTCTGAAAAGCATATATAGTAAAATGCATTTGTTTACTTCATGCTGTGGAATGGGGCCTTTAAGTCTGTTTCTAATTTATTCCAAGTTAGAAATACGAGGTAAATGCAGAAATCATGCATTAATAAAATCTCTTTATGTTCCCAGCTGGCATGAGAAATAACAGTTGTGGTTCACTGAAAATGACTTTGGGCCAACACTTTTGATGTGATTTTAGGTTTTATTTTCAGTCATGAAGAACTCTCTTGCGATGCTTTCTTTTTAGTGTTTTATGAGCAGCTAGTGTTTTTGTGTGTCACTGAAGAATGACTAAAGAAAAAACCCCAAATTTTCTTCTTTTTTTTTTTTTCTTCCAGAAAAGAGCATTAGAAAAGCCAGGTC
>VYZV01038055.1:226824-251908 GCA_013401275.1 Pandion haliaetus | reverse complement strand
GTGGGGGAAAAAAAAAAAAAAAAAAAAGTTAATAAAAGCACACATTTGCAAGTAGTTATTTATGGAGCAGACCATGTTAGTGAATTATTTGATATTATCTTAGAGCAAAATTTAGTGGTCAAACAATAGCTTTCATTTCTGAGATCCTTACTTCTGTGCTGAACATCAGCCTTGTTTCTGTTACCATTTCCCCTTCACTTGCCACCCTTTCATCTCTCCTTAGAACTTGCATCCCTCCTTTTTTCTCCATCTTTTTCTCTGTGCTATTTCCTGCTTTCTAGTGTTGCCTAGACAGTGTTCACGTATTTGTATTTTTAACAGAAACTATTACGCCTTGTCAATTTGTACCACATTTTGCAAATTAGCTTGTTCATATTGCCGATTATAGAAGAGGTGCATGATTAGTATTCTAACTGACCTCTGAAATATGAGAACGTACAAGACCAGATTCTCATTTTCAATAAATTGTCATATTTCCACTGGAAATAACAGGACATTAGCTAGGAAAAGAGACAGTTCCATACTAAAGAGAGAATGTTATCCAGTAATTAAAATGTTCAATAGTTTTTTACTTCAACCTGATATACAGGCTGGGTTTTTATATATGGTAGAGCAAGATACTTGTTAGAGAGTCTACTTTGCTTAATCTTATTGCTCCTTAAATAAATGATGTTGTCATTTTCTTCTGTATTGTTAGAACATTGACATAGGCACTTAGTACATCCCCCACCAAAAGCTCTTCCAAGGCACAAGATGAAGTCCATTGACTTCAGCTAGGTGTGACTTGGTTTTCTTCCCTCCTGAAGGAGGAAGCTTTCCTGAATCAGCATTTCCATTGCCATCCTTATATCTGCTGAGCCTATATGGCTAATGATAGAGTAGTCCTTCCTGAAGTAAGTCTCAAACATACTGTAATATGTTTATATTTTCATACTCTAAAGTCAGAGCCATTCTGGAGTCAAGGATTGTTTGGTCCCCAAGCATTTCATTCTGCTGCTGCAGGCATTAATGCCACGGATAGTTATTTGTCTTACTGACTGTCACGTTAGCCATCGTTACTTGAAAACATTGTTTGACTTGAGCTGTATGACCTGTAGTATCTTCTTAAATATCTGACTACAATCCTTTTGCACTACTTAACTAGAAAATGCAATCTCTGTATCAAAATTTGATTTCTTCAGGGCCTATCAGTGAATCATGCCTTTGTTGTTCTTCTACATGTCATGACAGAGAGGGCAGGATTTTAAAAATAGCTCAGGACTGGTCTACCTTTGCTGTCAGTGATGAAACGCCCCTTTTATTTCAAGCACTTCCAGAAATGCCACGCATCTGAGCCAATACTGTTAATGAATGCCAGCAAGTTCCACCCAGAATAGTTACTCCTTGTGCTATTTTATTACTGGATGTACTAAGGGAGACTTTTTCCCCAGCAAAGGAAATTCCAGTACATATAAATTGAAGTCTTCTGGGAAAATGATTTGCTGGCGAAAAAAACTTCTCATAATCAATAAATAGCCACTGCATTTAGTTCTCATTCGGCAAAATAACATAATAATTTTTTCTTTCTTAATGGTATATTGAATGACACTTGTCTACCTAACAACATTTTTAAAATGTGGCTTGAATTTTGCAAACATTTCTCACTGTTCAACAAGGCTGGAACTTTTCTTATGTATTGATTGCAGTTCTCTCCAGCTTCACTCCAGACTTCTCACACAACCTTGGCAAGTGGCTTTATCTTTCTACATCATAAATTTCCCATATGTAAAATGAATAGCATAATTCTTACCCCACAGGGATCCTTGTGGCTTAGTTCATTAATGTGCGTAAAGCACTAAATAGAAAAAGGCACTACAGAAGTTTAGAATATCACTATTGATATAGCTGTGAGTCTACAGGCATTCAGTTATCACAGACCAGAGGATGATAGGATTCACATCAAAGCCACAGTGCAAATTTGTATAAACGCAATCTACATCTGGAGTGAGAATCAATTCATACATTCCCCAAAGAAATATTTACTCAGCTGCAGAATATGTGTTGTTTTAGTGAACATCAAAAATGATGGGAGTTTTAAGACACTCTACTGGCAGTAACCTAATTAACTCAGTCTTGATCAAATATTTTAGATGCCAGAATCAAAATAATTACATCTGCAGTCCCAACTGAAGACAATACACTGGGAAATAACATAGGGTCAGTTCCTGGACTAGTGTTAAATAGCACAGATTTGTTGATTTTGGTGGAGCCACACTGATTAACTGCAGACAAGGGTCTGGCCTGCACTGTTTCAGCTGGAAGCTAAAACAGCGTTGGGCTTTTAAAAAACAAGGGTATTGTTTAGTTGAGCTAAGTCAGAAAGGTTGTACTTTTCACTGGCACTGAGTTTTGCAGAATATGCTGTGCTGGAGGACAAATCCTGATTATGAAGTGCTGGTGAAGTACTGTGTCTGTCAATTTTGTCCTCTAGGTCGATTAGACTTAGAATACAGCTAGCAGAGTACACTGTTAATTACTCTATTTATTCATCTTCAATGTATATTGTGGGTTTTAATGCTCTAGTTGCTTGCTTTTCTTTCAACAAATTTAGCATAACATGCTATCAATTATTGAGTGCCTTACGTTTATCTTGCAAGATACACTTAATCTAATGCTAAACTATGCCAGAAGCTGATTTGATTGAGAGCAAAAATGTGCAAAATCTAGCCAGGATATCTCGGTCTCTGATGGGGATCCCTGATCTCTCAGGCTCCTTGACAGTGAACTTGACAAAAGAAAGCAGAAAGAGGACAAAATCCTGGATATAGGTCGAGAATTTCTAACACTTAAATGCTTTTAAAAAATTGCTGCAAATGACTTGATTTAAACAGCATTTGTTCAAAATACTGGTTAAAGAGCAATCACCGTGGATGATTTAAGAAGCAGCTTTGAGAGTGCTCAACATAGATCAAACTGTCCGTCACTGTAAAAGCTGAGTCATGGCTTCATAACTTATTTGTTCACTTAGCATTCCATGTGAAAGCCTTGAATGTCGACTCCAGACTTTTAGACCTTCTGGACCTTTGTTTGTCAGAACATAAGAGCTTCAGAAATATCAACAGCACGTTTTGATTGTTTCATTGTGTTGGACTGCCATCTCTCATCTCCCTGATTCAGTCTTTGGCTGTTCTTCCTTATTCAGGTTATTGATTTTTTTGTGCAACCGTGATATTTTATAGTATTACTTCACACTACTAAAGGACTTTATATCTCTTGAATATTAAATGATTTACTCCAAACTCTCTTGAATTGCTGTTATGCGAGTTTGCAGATAGAGAGATAGACGCTTAAGGACTGTTTTCCCCAAGAATGATGAAGTGGCAGAATCCAGGACTCTCCTGGCTGTTTGGGCTCTGAAACACATGCTTTGTTGCCTTTCATCATTTCAAATGCTCCCTATTCGGCATTTTCTTTTGTTTTTTCACTTTTGCATTTCATTATGTATTTGCTGACTAGAAGGGGTGCTGAGAAAACACCTCAGCATTTTCTGTTTTCTGTTACTTTATGATGTTATAATATTCGTCACGCCTCTTTCAGTGGCAGTCTTTTCAGGTGACACCTCCTTATTGCTCTCTTCCTTTCTAAGGAAGAAAAGACTAGGGACTTTCTAACAGCTACAGAAGTGTCGGTTAGACAAAGGTGTTAACAGTGCATTTCGTTCCTTTTTTCTTGTAAAATATACTCAGGAATGTGGACGGGCTAGTAAAATAAACAACCCCTGTGTACTTCACCTTAGGATGTGATAACATCAAAGGGTAATTTATGGTTCTGTATTCCAGGTGTCAGTTTGTTCACAGGCTAATTGAAGTTGTATGGAATATATATTGGTTCAACAGTGGAAGGATCAATGAATTGATTTATTGTAAATTGCTGTCAACAGTTCAGCCTTTTGCTGCACTTAGCAGGCAGAGTTTATGTGTAGTGGTGCATGAATGACCACTGGAGATTCACACAGGCCATTACGCTGCTAATTCTTTCAGTGTTTTAGAATGGATTCTGCTTTTGGTGTGATCTTTTCATATTTCTTGGCTATCAGGATTCAGATACAGCATAGAAATTGGTAAAATGTGGAATTTCATGGCTTATGCTGTCATGGTATCATTCTCGTTGGCCCTGCAGGCCCGGAGAAGAGACTTTGCATGCAAAAGAAGTGTGGCTTTTTTGTACTGCCTCAGTTTTTACTTGTGTTGTGGCAGTAGGCATGGGAACAGGCAAATTAAGAGATTTGCTTGTTTTTAAGCTTCCCGTTCTTCCCCTGTGGCCACAGTGCTGTTAGGCACCGATGCAGAGAGCAGTGCAACATAGGCACCCTATTCCTCCATGCATGGCGGACATGCAGCGGGTTGTGTCAGGGGATTGCTGCCTCATCTACCCAGTTCTGCTGTGTAGGAAACTGCAGGGTTGGGTACGATGACCCAGCAGGAAGGACATAGGACTGAGCTCTTTGTGTCCACCACAGGCCACAGAGTTGGCTGTCAGCATCTCAGCGAGGGTGGTGGGAAGATGGGGTTGTTTCCAGGACTGCCGCCATACATAGCAGTGGACACACCATGGCATCGGCTACATGATCCCAAGACTTGGCTGTTTGCGGCTGAGTCTTCCTGTGCTGAGCTTGCTCTAGTGCCTCAGTTTAACACATCTACATACACAAGCTGGCTGTGTGTATACTTGCACCCAGAGTTGTATGCATGTGGGAACATGACAGGTTTTCCCCTATTTTAAGAATACTTGGATGCACATAAATTATGTATTTCTTCTAATTGATGCATCATTTAATATATCTTTTCAATATTTACTGTGTATTAATCTGTTATTTTAATGCATTTCCAATCAACATATCTTCTTCAGTTGGTCTCTGGTGGCTACTCTGTGCATACACAATTATCACATTTCCTGGAATGAAATAATTATTGAAATATATGTCTCTTAATGCCTGCCTTTCCCTTCAGCGCTTTTCTTCAGCTGCACCAACAGTAGGATTTGTTATTAGACCAAAACATACTGACCTTCTTGTCATTGTGTTTTTGCATCTCCTTCCCTGATTACACCTAAGCACTACAGCTGGATATCCATATTCATGTTGCTCTACCACAGAAAAAATAGTCCATCTGCATAGACTTAGCAGTACATTCCCACCTGAAAAAGAGAGCTTTACCCCATCCATCAAACTGGGAGCATACTTTCCAAACCAGAAGTACATCAGTGACACACACTGTCGTGTTGTTCTGGGTATGTCATTTTAACATCCTGGGATGAATGCAGTGTAAAAAGAAAACTCAGAGAACAGAATCTGGGAGAATTCAAGAAAGCAAACAGCCTTTATTTCCAAGGAAATGAAGATTCAGCGAGGTGAGGTGATACATATGGCCACACAATGAGCAGAAAGAGAGGTTTGAGATGTTAAATTATGCACACAATTTAATTAATGATACAAGGAATGGATCATCCTGATAAGCTGTTCAGAGTGAAAAAATAAATAATGAAGTGTCTGCAATTAAAAATAGTGTTCAAAATTAACTGACCTGCATTTCTGATGCATTTCTTGCCCTTGCACTAAGCATGAAATATTCTGCCTCTTTGCAGTGTGCCTGTTTAAAAGCTTTTCATGCCAGGAGGGGAGGTAGAAAAACAAAAGCTAGGCTGCCCCAGGGAAGGTTCCCCAAAACTTTCGGGAAGTGGGAGCGTGTTTGCTCCATTCTGGATCTGGCTGGATGAGCACAAACTGGGGACTTGGGAGTCTGCTGAAGAAAGAACTGACATTTCCCATGTTTCTCCTGATGTAGTGGGGTGAAGCCATGGAGGCATGATAAGTGCTGCACTGCTGACTGTAAAAAATTGGTGCGGTCCAGGGATGGTAAGAAAAGCCACTTCTACTCCCTCAAAAAACGCCCCATAGAGCTTACGGTGCAAAGCCTGGCTGCCTCTGTTGGTTTACGTCTAAAGCTTCAAGTGTTTTGGTGAAGTTTTCAAATGTCCCTGGGTGATTTAGTGTATAAACCCTGCCGAAAGCGAGTGGAGCCGAAGGGCTAAGGTTGCTTGGGCACTTTGGAAAATGCTATCCTGTAAGACTATCTTCAAAGATCAAAACACCAAATTGGATACACTAGCTTAAATGAAATTACTACTGCGTGCCAATCTTTTATCAGCCACTTTGCTCCAGGGCATCATCTGTTGTGGTCAGAAGAAACCTTTCTTATTTTCCCGTGCTGTAAATCGTACAGTAAGGGTCAAAATCTGGTCTAGAGCTCACCACTATCTTGCTTTCAGCCGAGTTGATTAATATGTGAATTAATCTTGCTAGCAGCAAAATTTAATCTAACTTGTTCTGAAGCATCTGGCGCTGACAAGGATACTGGACCCTCCGTCTATTCTAACGTAGCAGTTTCTGTGTTTCAGAACTGAAGTGAAGTTAACGTACTTTGGATGTGAGCCATGGTCAATGGCCATCGATTAGCAAGATTGCTGCTCTAACACAAGAATGCTTTAGTTCAAAAATTGGTTTGAACTAAACTCATGGAATTTAAGAATTAAGAGTTTGGGATTCCGCTACCATTAACTCATACACATATGCCTAATTGCAAGGACACATTTAGGTGTGTCTTGGGAGATTTACCGCTGCACAGAGCTCTGCAAATACAATCTGAAACAATCAAAAAGCCTTAATTCTGAATTTATTAGCTTATGATACCTCATATTCCATCTTGCATTCACCAACATTGTCCTTTGTCTTCCATCTCTACTCCAAACCCGCCAGGCCATAAGAGAAAGAAAATTCCTCCCCCTTTTCCTCAGCAGTCCAGCAGAGCAAAGGAGGTGGGAGTGGGGGGCCCTTTGACTGATTGGCCAGATCAGAAAACACAATGTGAAGCCCCTTGGGCTCCTGTGTATTTGGAGGGGAGGGATTATAACCCGGGATGGCTTTCTCTATTTGCTATTGAAAATGGTCTTTAGCATGTATAAATAATATTTCTCCTTACCGTCTTAGTTGTTCTTTTTTGTTCTCTCAACAGCTGTATTTTCTTTTTCATCTCCCTTTTGATCTATATTTATTTTCCTTTTGGCACTGTCACTCCTTTGAAATGGGTGGCAAGCGTTTCATTTTGATGCACCCTCGTTTCTGTCCTTCTGTAGCTGGTACTTTTGGGGAAGGGAAGCGGAAGGGAAGGAAATCCTTCCTGGATGCCCTTGCACAGAAGGCACAGGCCGTATGGGAACTGCATCCTGTCCCCAGAAACCAGCTCTGTAGATTAGGCCCTATACATCCCTCTCCTCCAGCAAAAGCTGCTGCTGCAGAGGATCTATGGCATGGAGGCATCATCTTCATTTCCCTGAGCACATGCAGTCTCCAGCTGTGGCTGGACAGGCTGAGCAAGGGGAAAAGTAGTAGCTGTCTTTGCAATGCTTACAGTAATTTTCGCTTAACTACAGGGGACCCTTATTACTAATTACACTTGTTCTGGAAAGAGGTTTGGGTTTGGTTTTTTTTCCCCTCTTACATTGGCTGGTGTTATTGCACAGCTATTTGCCAGGTATGGATGTGTACTCTTACCATATTAATGTGTTTATGCCTAAGTTAATTAAGTGTAACTTTCATTAGTGTTTCCATAGGAAATGAGCAAACCAGATTTTCTCCTTTTTGCATTAATTTTACACCTGAAAGGGGAGTGCTGAATCAGAATCTACTTCAGTAGGAGTAGTTTATAGCAGCAAGGAAGATATATCCCATATAAATATAGTTAAAAACTGCCTCATATATCTGTAGAATTTTAGAAGGGTTCAGCTGATATTTTATTTAGTAATGACATGATGAAAAAGCTTATACAACATTAATAATGCTGAACACTTGGGCCCTGTAAAATGTCTCAGACTACTTGTCTTGAAAAGTAGACATTTTGGACTGGTTTTGAGAGCAACAAACTCCTTTTTTATGAAGTTAAAGGGAATGCTCAAGAACAGTATAACATAGTGTACCTGTTACTGTATACGCTGATGGTCTCTCCTGCATGCGACGTTGAGCACTGAGAAGCTGTGTGCACAGGGGTGCAAGGCCTTTGCCGTCCTTCGTCGTTACTCCGTAGCAAGAGAAGACATTTGTGGGTTCATGCGCAACACCTGACCCGTGGTGTCTGCACCTTTGCTCTTGCGGACGTGCGAGACCACCTTCAGAATAAGCTGCACAGACTTTCTACAGGGTTTTATTCTGAATACTATAGAGCGGTTAAATGCTGCCTTTCATAAATATGCATTAGACGTATTTGTGTTTTACCATTTATTATGTTAGCTAGGGAATATGAGTTCTGCATTTTAAAAGCAGTTATCCCTTTCTCGGAATGCATTTGTCTTTATGTCCTCAAAAAGAAAAAAAATCAGATTAACTACCTTGTTTCCTGCACCGTGCCGGGGATGTGTTTTAGTGACATAGTTTGGTATTTAATTAAAATAAACATAGAGAGGATAGATTCTCCCTAAGGAAAGAAGTTGACTAATTGAGGCTTCTCTGCATTAATTCAGAGCATTAAAGCATTAATGCTTTTATAAAACTGTCTTTTTGACCTACATAGGTTCAGGTAAAATTGGAAGCTACTGTCAACGGCTCTAATTTGTTCATATAAAAAAAAATCGTGGGTGTTTCCATAATGCTCCGTTTTAATGATGCTGCTTAAAAAGTGTGCTTGAGTTAAAGTTACGGGGTTGAAGTATTGTGCTGCAAGTTAAAGTGTTTCACTTATAAATGGCTAGTGCTGGGAGTGATAGGTTACTGTGCTCGGGTGAGGAGCTGTGACTTGTTAACTTGCATTAACTCGATGACCTTTCTTTGCTTTTAGCCTAAACTTTCAAATGTAAAATCCCAGCGTTGGCAAAAAGCGTCGTGTTTTATGACTGAGAGGAACTTGGGAGTAAGTCACCTCTTGCCTGTCGGCCTCCTCCTGCCTGCAGAGGATGCTTTCAGCAGGACACAGCGATACTGTCTGAGGTCCCCAAATTCTCAGAGGACATCTCTCTGCTTCATTTCAGTCCTCTGCCAGCTTTTCACATGCTGGCTGTGAATCTTGAGCTACCCTCTGCTCCTGCTAAGCAGGGGGAGAGGGCACTCAATGCCCTTTAGGGCTAGCATTTGAGATTGCTCTCTTAGCTCTCCTTTCTGACCCTGTCAGGACTCATGACGCTAGGCCATGCTAGAGCTAGTCTGCATGGATATCTAAAAGGATTCTAATCCAGTCTTTATTTATATCTGTATTTTTAACAATCTCTCAGGTGTAGGCTATAAACAATTTTCCTTGGATTGGATTTTGGTTGCACTGTGGCTTTAAGAACTTCCATTTGTTTTGATTCTCCTGTTTTTAAATACACGTATCTTTTTTTTTTTTTCCAGACTAATGCATACACATATAAGTCTTTTTTGTGTACTAAAGATTTCCCCAAATGTGAAAAGTATTTCCCTTATGAAAAATTACTGTAAAATTTAAGAGGTAATGATAATATTTCTGTGGAGGTTTTTTTAAAAAATGAAGCACAAAGTGTTATGCCCATGGGACGGAAATCATAAGATGCATCAAAAGTATATAAAAAGCTTGTCATTCTCTGATAAATTCTTCAGCTTTTCAGACTATTTTCTTGTTCAACCCAATTAGTTTCAGCTAAAGGCATCTAGAGGCATTTTCCTTATAAAAACTGATGAGACTATTTATCTGTTAATTCCTGTTATTATGTTGTAATTATACATAATGATTAATTTTTCATGCAGAAAGCTTAACTATTTTTCCTAAAATGCATCTGATTATTTTTATCATAATACAACACTTCTGGAAAAGCCCAATACAACTGAATAATAATGAAATTTTTGGTTTCTGTGGACATTTACTAGATCTGTGCAGTCGCTGTCCTGGAAAACAACCAGATTTAATGGTGAATATGGCAATTTCTGAATGATGCTTCTTGTAAGAAGATACTGCATTTCATAGTATTGGTCGTCAGACTCTTCCTGCTCTTGCTACGTCAGTGCTCCTCGTTAATGCAGTGTCTGAGAACCTTCCTATTGGTTTTTGAATATGTTTCCACTTTTGAAAGTTAAGAAAATATAATTTTTTTTTTTTTTTTTTCAGTAGGAGCTAGGAAACCGTGATTCCCACTTTTAATTCTGAAGTAATGATCAACAAATACAGGTGTTGCTGGGGTTTTGTTTCAGTTTTTTCAGTTATCCTTTTTACAGTAATTGCAGTCCTTCTGGAGATTTTAGATGGCTTTTGTCTTTTGTTTTGTATTTAAAGAAATTGATGATAAATGACCTTTAGATCCTTTGGCACTAATGTATTCCAGTTCTAATGAGCTGTTAAAGGAATAATAAGTGCAGTAAACTATGTTTGTCACCACTAACGAGGATAGAGAGAGCCGACTTTTGAGAGAAGTTGAATTAATTGACTTAAAAATAGTAGAACGGTCCCTGTGGGTGGCAGGCTACAGGCAATCTTTTTTCTTACTTAAATCAGAACTTTTAATATGTTTGTACTACTGCATGTGCATAACCTGCCCCTTGCATTAATTATTGGTTCTGTAGCAGCTTTAGAAGAGGGTGCTGAAAGTAACAGCAGTCTTCCAGTTAGCGCCTTTGAGACATCACTTGATTTTAAGATTAAAGAAACTCCATGCCAGTGGAATTTCTAATAACTGTTAGCCTATCCAATATTGCTGTTTCTGTATTGAAGGGGAATGGATTACAGCCTTGGTCCCTATGACTTTAATGGAGCTATGCCAATTTAAGATCTGTCGCATCCTTTTAGTTTTGCTTTGTTCTTTTGCATCGTGGAAGCAGTGTTAATTTACATCATTTATGCTCTATTAAGTTGAAATGCCATATACGTTCTTGTACTCCTGTGTTTGTGGCAGAGGACAAAAAGGCAGGCAATTTGATTTTTAATCTTACCTGGTTCCCTGCTTAGGTTTCTGTGGCTCAGTTGTCCTGAGTGCGCATTTGTTTATATATAAATATGTGTCTATTCAGGCTGATGTGACAACTGAAAATGCACTTTGACATCTTCAAACAGAAGTTGCCCATCTAGTTTAAAGTGTTACCAGTTTCCAGCTCAGGGACCCGTTCCCAAAATGAGAAACCTGCACTGCAGATTTCAGAATTGTGCCAAGCAATTGTACCAAAAGGATTATACCAGCCATACCAGTTAAGCAGTAAAATATAGTGAATTTGTGAGCTTCTATTACATGGAGTCAGACCTGGATGGGGGTTAGCCTGCTTTCTCAGCCTGGAGTGAGTTACCAAACTAGAGGTAGTTCATGTGCTGCACTGTCCAACTGTTGTGTTGGAATAGCGCATTTTACAGGTTAGCTAGAATAAATATCAATAAATATCATTACAGAAATGTGCTGATCTGCTACACTTAAATACTGTGTTTCTCAATACCTATTCACAGGATGCTGAGTGTCATAAACTCTCCAGAAATCCCTGGGTTGCAGTTAGTAGCTCACAGCCAGTACTGGTTGCTGATTTTTGCAAAACTCCAAAGCAGATTGCCCACAGTGGTGTAGAAATCTAGACACCGAAGCAAAGGTAGGAGGAGAGAGGATGCTGACTGTGCACAGCCATCAGGATTTTAATCTGGAATTATCATAAATCACAAATATCAGAGATTCATTTTATCTGTAGACTGTTTTTACTGTTAACCCACAAATGATGTGAAAGCTAGGCAGGCTCTTTTGGCCTGTGTGTTTAGAACCGTAAAATCATAATACTCATTTCTGACGCGAGACTTACAAAGTTTCCTAGAACGCTGAATTTGGCCTACATGGTTCCAGTCAGAGCGGTTCTAGCAGTTCCCTTTCCTTTGCCTTATGTCAATCCAGGGTGATGGGGGATACGTTTTAGAGGCAGTATGCAGGAGGAATATACACAAGCCTGCTTGTCTGTTAACCAAATTTAAGCACATACCTCCCAAGTACCTCTTTGAAATATTACTCTCAATTTAGCTCTTTGCTGCAGGTGTCAAGCAACAAATTTCAGATCCCACTTGTGCTGACATTTGCTCTTGGGGAGAAGGAAATTAGATTTCTACTAGTCTGAAACCAGAAACAAATGTTAGAACTGAGAGCAGTTTGTTTGAGCTGTAAGTTATAAGACTGCAAAAATAATGAAGTTGGTAGTAGAAGCTGCTTTCTGCCCTTCTATGCAGGAAAGCTGAAATGATTCCTTCTTTATTCTCAGGCTTTCTTTTTTTCTTTTTCTCTAACGTGTAATATAAAAGGAGGGACTTTTGTGGTTGTAATTCGTCTACTTCAGAATCGCCTGGTCTTTTCACGTTCATGTCCGGCTGACACTGGAGCAGATTCTTCTTTTCCGCGCAGCTTGGTGCAGAGGCTGAGGAAAAGCTTTTCCCCAGTTTGCATGGCCAAAGTGCATTACAGGTTGGGGCTGTTTTGGTGCCTGAAGAGAAGCAAAGAAACCATCGTTATGCAAAGAAGCTGCCCCATGAAGAGCGGAAATAGGGGCAGTGCAGGTCACATCAGTGAATCTCCGGCCTCTGGAGCAAGGCACTTTGAGGGACTCGTGCAAGAGCCAGTCCCTCACAAACACATCCCTATGCAGAAAGAGAGGGTTCAAAGTGCACTGGATCTCCTGCTCTTATGGCATTTTTTTCTCCTTGCCTGCACTGGGAACAGCTCGGCTGATCTAAGTGAAGGAAGGCATGAGCGAGCCAAGCTCCTCTCTGGGGCAAGCAAGAGCATCTCATGGGCGTGCTCTGCATATGCCAGAGCTGCAGTGTGTATGTTAGCAAGGATTGGGACCATACTTTCCGCTTTAAAGAACAGCTCTTTGCTGTGTTTATTGATGTTCCTAGTTTATTTATCAAGCCATCTGCCAGGTATGGCATAAAGATTTTGACAACAATATGTTATGAATTACAAGTTCTCTTCC
The DNA here is from genome assembly GCA_013401275.1 of Pandion haliaetus. Lineage (NCBI taxonomy): Eukaryota > Metazoa > Chordata > Aves > Accipitriformes > Pandionidae > Pandion > Pandion haliaetus. The sequence continues at coordinate 238,947 of VYZV01038055.1, read as the reverse complement.
TTCGATCACATCCAAACCAAAGCTATAGCTGCCTAAAAGCAGAGGAATGGGGAGGAATAGGTCCTTCTTTTATTTTATGGAAAATAAAAAGGCATGGGAAAAAAAAAATTAGAAACCCCTGTCTCATTGCATGCGCATCCTTTAAAGCAGTGTTAAGTTTTATAATTACTGTTTGTTCTCTGAGAATAATTGTCCCGTCCAGCTTGTACTTGTCAGGCTGGAATTAATCTACAATTCGCTGAATGTTAAAGGGCAAGTTTAGTACCAAAGATGGGGGTTTTTTGTCTCTTATTTGACCTGGGGTACATATGTCAGAAATCTTGTTAGCATATAGGTAACAATACATTCTTCTCATCGCCTCATCCTAGGGGCTTATTTTCATAAATATACATTTCTGGCAGGAGATTTAAATACCCTGTTTTTCCTCTCCCACTGAAATTCATTATAGTATATTTTCAGTAAAATACACAGCATAATATATGTTTTGTTTTTTCAGTAGTTACTGTAATTAGTCCCCAGCCACAGGCTCAGAGAAGACGATTAGAGAGAGCATAAGTAACGAATCTTTAAATATTCTTTAACTGTTGGGAGAAGGCTTTTCTTTGTTTTCCGACAGACGTTTCTGTGGTACCAAATGATGACAGAATTTGCTGGACTTAGCCAGCGAACAAATTTGACGTGTCTCTCCAGAGACACTGCCCTGGATATTGGTTCTGCTGTTTCTGTTTGCAAATCCTGCAGCAGTATCATTTTTTGAGACTCAGAAATTGGTGTTTTGACTCTTGAACTTAAATATACCTTTAGAAATAACTGATCTCTGCTGGAGCTTTCCTTTTTTTTGGTCAACAAAAGCTAGAACTTAAATGAAAAACCCCAACAACCACAAAGCCCACCAGCATCCTTTAACCAATTTGGATTCTGTATTATGGCTCCTTATCGGCACTGGAGGCTGATGACTACATCCTCACACGGTGACTGGCTTAGCTTTTATGATCCGTATGATAACCAGGATTTCCTGGAATATATGGGACGTACAGCGAAATGCAGTACCAATAAATAGAGAGAACGTTTCTCTGCCTAATTTGTTTTTATGGAACTAAAATCTGTTGTGGAATTTGGTTCATGACAGCCATCAAACTCTCCGGCAGCTTAGGAAAAATAATCAAAAGCATCGAAGGAAGCAGCTTGTTAGTACGAGAGCTTCTGAAAGCACACCAGATAGGTGCTTTGAAATAATCCAGACTCTTTTGAATATCTCAGATTGATGCATGCATTATCAGGTAAAATTACAATAGTCCTCAGAGATGATGCAGTAGGAGGGGGCAGCAGAATTTCTGAGGTGCTCTTTGAAAAACCTCCCCAGCTTTGCGTAGCCCCTGAAGGTGCTGCTCACTCCCACAACCAGGCCTGCAGCTCAGAAACGCCATAGCTGCCCTTGGGCCCCCTCACTCCTGCTGTGTGCTTTTAGGGTTGGGGCGCTTTCATATCCCCTCTGTGAATCACAGCTTGTGAGTCTTTTTGACACATGCTGACACTCCTGCTGTGCTCCAGAGAGACCTCAGACCAGATCACATGCTTGGACATGTGTGTTTCAACAGGATGGTTACCTCTGCAATGAAATTGTCCTTTCTGGCATCAAAACTTTTTCCCTTGTTACAGTCTAGAAGGGCAATGTGTAAGATATTTTTTCCCTCTTCCTCTGGTGTTGTGTTGACTTTTACAGGACTGTCATTTGTAAGTAAGGAATTTTTTTAATTTAATTTAATACCTAACCTTCAGAAGGGAAGTTGTCTGGCCCCTTGCAAATGGATATTAAAATATTTTTGGCCTCTCAGCCTAGTGCATGCATGTTATCACCATTGCAAGAGTATATACACAAAAAAAATATGTTGGGTTATTTTGAATGCATTTGCAGTACCTTATAATTATGGATGACTTTATGTCAAATGTCACAGACTTGTTTATAAGCAAAATATTTTGAGCAATCTAAGAAACCTCAGAAGGGTGATAGAGGATGCTTTTTAACAGACAGTAATGTGATGACTAAAGGACATGATGAGCCCAATTGCGCTACCAGCCAGTATCACAGTGGATGAGGTGCGGACAAGGTGAAAAATACATATGCATCCATAGCTGCAAAAGTACACTGATCCATAGGCTGAACAGCGACTGGCATCAAAATAAACCCTCAAGTTACTTCACAGCCCTGGCACTACTGTAAAGACTGTACCGGTCTCCTACCGATTAAACCCCGAGGTTTAATTCTCTGCTGTGGGCTCTCTGTGCGTTCCCCCAGACTAGTTGTTTCTTGTCCCTTTCTCTTGTACCTGATTTTTTTCTTTTTTTTTTTCCCAACATGCCCACTATGGGCCATCACCACTCGGCTTTCCTGATAGCAATGAGAAGCCACATCTGCCCGTGGCCGATCATGCCAGGCTCTAATGAAGCTTAGCAAGCAGGACATCCAAAGCATTAAGGTCATCTTAAAACTTTCCCACTACGCCTCCCTGAGAAGAATGGTGACAGAAAATGTTGTTTAGGCATCTTTCTGGTGCAAGGAGCAAAAGCACTAAAAAGGCTGCTGACCAGCTTCGGGAGGTTAATGAGTCCTTGGTGGAAAACTTGGATATAAATCTGTTTATAGGGCAAGCAACGCAGAACTAGCCAGCCACATGCAGAAACAGGCCGGGGCAGAGGTGCAGAAATATCCCATTCGTAGGAGAATCACAGATGGAAGATGACTTAAGCTTTTTGAGATAAATTGAGATATTAACAGTACTTCAGATGATAAAACTAGCCAATGCACTGCGACCTGACTGCTTCAAAAGGCAGGGGAACCATGGGATGGTGGTAGGATCACACCTTGGGCAAGTGGGCAGTTGACAAGACTTCAGTGGGTGGAGCTGTGCTGTGAACAACTTTGTTGTAAATGAGAAAGGATTAAACATAGTAAACACTAAAGGATTTAGGAACATTGTTTCTTCTTTCAAGGGGACTTGGGGGGCTAAAAATAGTAAGGGGTAGGTAAAAGGTAAAGTTGAATGAGGAAGAAATTGCTCACCGGCCAGCCCATCATACGTATGACTGTGCTGTGCTGGAAGCACCACATGCCATTTGTTTTGGGCCCCACTAAGGCAAAGAAGTTACTCTAGACATAAGTGGATTGTATGGACTGCGCATAGCAAGGAGCAGAACATTGCTTCTTGTAACTAGTGCTACTTAATATGTAAATTTATTCACAGAGCCAAAAATACTGTGACTGTATTTTAAGTTGATGCTTTAAAAGTAGGCTGAATGAAGTAAGGAAAAGGTAATGTCAACATATTTATTTATGCATACTCGTTATAGAAACTTGTATTTTCATATAGCATACATCAGAGGCTCAGGGACAATGCAGAACCTCAAATAGACATACATATCTTCAGCATGGTGTTTGATCCATGGTTTTGCTTCTTTCCCCTCAGCTACTTCAAGCCCATTAAAAATCATATTCATTAGAGGGTCACTTGACAACACATCAAGTGGTTGGCTTCTAACAATGGTATTTTAGTGAAAGCTGAAGTGTATATATTTAATTTAAATGAATACTGCAAAGTTGTTAAGATTATTTTATGAATACTTCTCAGCAAAGTGACACAGCTGGGAGGAAGAAATCTAACACGTAAGTGTTAGTGTCTGGAAATTATACAGAATTATTTAGCCCATTAGCTTGTTAACCAGGTGCTCCTTGCACTTAGCCTTATTTTCTAAACTCAGGCTATGCCTAATATTTACTTGCAGGTAATGAGGTAATGTTAGATGTAGAGGACACCTAATTCTTTCTTGGACTTCTTCCATTTTCAGGCTTTGGCAGTCTTAACAGCTTGTCAGAGAGAGACATCTGGAATGTGATTGTTATTGGAGATGGCTGAAAATGTCCGTTACAGCGGGTTTTTTGCGCAAAAGATAGGGGGGTTTGTCTCATTTAAAATTTGTGGAAGGTATCTTATTTTCTTGGTTAAAAGCTAAAGTCTTTGGAAAATGCAGCCTCCCTTCCCCCCCATCCCTTTTATGCCCCTGGTTTGGGGGCAGAGACTAGTTTTTGGGCTGAGAAATTTTAGCTTGGGATTTATAGAGAAAAGTACAAACCTTCCTAAAAAGAGGAAACACTCTACAGCAAGAAATCAGTTACAATGTCTGTCTGCCCTCCTGTACATTTTCCTTCGTTACCATATCTGAGCATCTAGGAAAGTTTTATATTTCTCAGTGCTTGTAATCTGACCTGAACTTGTTTCACTTTATTTCAACATTTGTAAAATAGAGCTTACTCTTATTTGTTCTTCTTTTCCAATCCATAATTGTGCTCTTTTTAGTCAAGGCTGAAAGAAGTCTCAGCACAGCATCATAGCTGTTCCTTTCATCAGTCCAGCCCTTCTTCTGGCACACTGTGCTGCCTTTCCAAAAATACAGCTTGATTCTGCTCCCCTTATGTGCATCGAATAGGCCTTTCCTTTGTATGCAGCCTGAGCCCTGTAAACATGGACACTGCAGGAGTTCCTTTAATAAATTAGCTGTTAGCACATTCAAAACTTTTAAATGATAGGGTGTTTTTCTGTAGTGAGGGAGGAATTTTCATCAGATCAGAAGTTGTTCTCATCACGCTGTGAGTTACAGCTCAGGAAACTGCCACTAGTGTTATTAGCAGCAGCTCCGCAGCATGCCAAGGGAACCCGGAGATCGATGTTTAACCCCTACACTGCCCTTGTTTTCCTAATTGGCCAGCCAAATGAGTGCAAGAGAAATCCATACATAGGGGCTGTGCAGGAAATCAAACTATTTTCTCTAATAACAGAGGTCTCAATCCTAGAAATCAAAAAGATTATTTTAGTGCAACTACTCTTGGTACTAAGAGTCAGACCCAGAGGTAGGAGGTCAGTTTGGATACCCCGTGTCTGGTTTTATTTGCTTCCCTATATTGTAGGCTTTGCAAAGCAGCTGTAAACAATGTGCCTGTTGCATCTGATATGATGTAGTTGTTGGAAATAGATTCCTGCAGGATTAGAGGTGCAATCACCGCGCCTGACTCTTGAGACTCTTCTGAATAGCAAGTCCTCATATTGATTTCCCTTTATGGTGAGAAGTGAGGCGATCAGGGGAGATGGATATAGATAAGCACATTTCTACTTAGGCGAGAACTGGTTTGGGTCTGCTGAATATCCCTGTGCTGTGGAAGAGAAAAGCCCCTCTTGCTTTCCAAGCTATTAATCTGTTTGTGATTACTTTATTAAAAATTCCTCCGCTGTTCTCGTAACACTGTCATTTATAGGGTTAACCACACAATTATCTCCTGGCATTTGCTAGCTATTTTTGTTTCCTCTTATTTATTTAAACAATTTGCCATCAAAGACTAAGTGATGCATTTAGATAATGGCCACAGGTAATTGCTTTAACAAGAGTGTCACCAGTGAAATTGCTGTTTTAATACCAGCCTGGGATGACTGTTCCCTGTTAGACTGTAAGAAAAGCAGTGTCATATTATGGTAAACCTCACCAGTTTCAGAGGAAATCATGTGAATTCCAAGCAGACAGGAGTTTAGCAGCAAAAGTCAGGCAAAACCCACAACTATTTCTTTGTAGAAGATCCAGCTGTGTATTAGGTATAATATGCCTAGGAGTGGTCGTCTCTCTAAATGAAAAACAGAAGGGGGGAAATGCTGTGTGCCTGCCTAACCTCTGTTCATGCTAATGAGAAAATCCTTGGCCTGTGTTCAGTTGGTGTCGGTGTTTTTCTTGGAAGACACAGTGGGCATCTTGCGTGGTATATAATGCACAATGTCTGTCCAAATGTGGTTTATGAAGTGTTCCGTGTATATCTGTTCTTAGAGTTTGGCATAGTCTGTTGGGCTTACATAGTATGTGCCTTTAAAAACAGTCCTCCCCCAGAAAAACCCACCAGAAAGCAGAGACCCAAACAGCCTCCCAACACATCAGCATTGGTAATTCAATACCATTACTCCATTCCTTTGTTGTTAAGTAGACAAAAGCAGTAGAATGGACCCCACAGCTCGAAAGCTGATGGTATTTTGGTCTCTAACAAAAGTCTTTGCTTTGAAAAAGAATAGATATTTGTTAAACTGCTTAAGGAGTTAATTTTTAGGCACTGAAGGCAGAATTGACACTAAAAAAAAAAAAAAAGAACAAAATAATGTTAAAAAACATCTAGAAAGACATTTCTGTTCTTTCAGGAAATTAAAACAATAGTTTGTGGACTCTGATGCAGATTCAGCGCCGAAGAAGAACGCAGCCCAAGGGGCAAATCCTTCACCCTGCAAATCAGGGATGATCTTCCAATTTAATGTGAGGTTCTGCCCTTTCCTGGTTGCAGGCTTATGTGGAGAGAACCTGGGGTTTTCTGCTATCTTTTATTATTGATTTCCCAAAATTAGAAGTCTCTTTCTAATAGAGAGGAGGTTTAAAAGCAATCAATAGTGTTTATCTTAGGAGACAGTAGTTCAAACTGCAGTAGAAGGTAGTGTAATTCACCCTTTCCCTTGTTACTGATTGTCTCATTTAGTGTAGTACTGCACAACAGCTCCAGGTTTTAACGTTGTAAATCCCTTAATTATGCACTCACCAAATGTGTTAAAAATCATTTAAAAGTGTTAGTCGGCATTTCTGACTATATCTCCCTCCTCCCACACTCATATTCTGCTTGCAAATCACTACAACTTAACTATGTGATGTGTATTGGAAAGATTGGTTTTTTTGGTTCATTTCACTTTATTATCTTTCAGCAGAACTGTGACATCCACTTAGATATCTTTACTGCAATTGTTTCTTGATGAGATCAGATTGCCCACTGCAGCTATATCACAATAACAGTAAGATAAAATTCAGGCCGCCTTGCTTCCTTTTGATGAGCTGCTGTAGCCTGGCTTCAGAAGGGGGGGGAGGGGGGAAAGAAAATGAAGAGCACATAAAAGAATGATAAAAAAAATTTTTGCAATCAAAATTGCTTTGAATTAAGGCAGATGGAACCTTTTAAATAAACACAACATGAATAAAAGGGAAGTAGAGGGTTCTGAATGTTACGACAGGGTAAAAAAAAAAAAACGTAAAAACTCCTAAAAACAGTGATTTGTATACTTGCCTCATTTCAAAAGAGAGCACGTTTCAGTTCCTCTGATAGAAAATATTTTTAAGAGCTGCTTTCTGTTGCCAGAACGTGTTTAGTAGCAGGCTTTAAAACCTGTCCATGGCTATACTGTTTACTGTAAAGCGAGTATTTTCGTTTCAACTTATACTGATATTCACTGAAGGAATCCTGTCTGTAGCACTTCCCCACTCACCACCTCTAATCATGGACTCTCAGATCAAGCAACACGCACTCATGGGAGTTTGCAACAGGCAATATTATTGAAGTCATTAGCTCTCTGGGTAAATTTAATAGGCCAGGTTGAAACCTCATACGCGAAGTCCCACAGAAGGCTTCCAAGGCCAAGGGCAGGATCCTCTTAAGACTATTTTGGAGTTTTCTTGCCACTTTCTTCTTAGTGAAGGAAGGTTAGAATAGTGGTAGCTTTTTGAGTGTGAGCTACAGCCGATTGCTGGTACATTGCTTGCTCTATGCCTGGCAGCATTGCTGCAGTAGGTCCTCCGTATCATTGGTGTTATTCCCTAGTGCCATGTTACAGGCTCCAGTGGAAGAGCTCTGCAGGGAGATGAAGCCTAGAAATACAGATCCAAGTGGCAGTATGGCCTGGGGTACATGGTAAGAAAAAGTGCAGCAGAAAAAAAAAAGCTCATTCCCAGAGCTGTTGCTGCTGCTTCAAATCCTCAGAGCCCTTTCTTGGATGCTTCAGGAGAAAACGACGCACTCTACAAAAAAAGATGCCACCTCCCTTTTCAACACAGTAAAGAAAAAATATCCATGCAGAGACTCTTATATACAGATAATGGCAGGAGGTATGTGACCCGTTGTTCTCTTGCACGGAGGCAGAATTGTGCGAGGGCCATCACAGAAAGCCTGACCCAAGTCCGCTCATAATTAAAGAAGCCCGACTGATTTCAGTATGAACAGGTCGGAGCCACAGCAACCCTGCGAATCATACCAGGGAGTTTCAGCTAGGTTGTATGCCTCTGCTTCGGTTTTTCTCGTGTTCCTGTACTTCTGAAGAATGGATAGCGCGGTCTACATTGTTGCCAACTCTTGTGATATTTGATGTTTTTCTCAAAGCCTGAGCTTTGAAAGCATACAAGATACAAGATTTATTTTTTTTTTTTTAAGCTATTGCGTATGTGTGCTTTTAATACGTTTTAGTCTTTGTAGTTGGAAAACAGCTGAAAACATGACCTGAGTTCCTAAAAGCTCAGAAACGACAAGGCAGAAGAGATGCCCACAATTGTTAGTTTGTGAAATGCTGTGATTTTTAAGCTGTTGTCATGATTTTGGATGGTTAAGGATGTTAATACTGCTGCTGTAAACACCGTATGTTTTTAGTTCTGCAGGCAGAATGGGGCATGTACTAACTGAAAGCTGGTTTAGTCCCGCAGAAGCTTAATCTTCTATCACTCCAAGGGGATCTTTTATTCGTAGGCAGAGTTGCCTTCTAAGGAGGAAGATGCCATCTTCAGTCTGTACAGTAATTGGAAAATAATGTAAGTCTTCCTCCCCCAAGAAAGCACAATCTTGCCGTGGATCAAGAGGCAGTTCAAACCATCATATAACATCCCTTGAAAACTGGCATTTGTAGGAATGTCACATTTGAAATGTTACAGTTATAGGACTTCTATTATATGTATTATAAATCCACATTTTAGAGGGTTGTAATTTAACTGTACACAGTCATTCTGCTTTGAAACTTGGCATAAAAATCACAGCCCTGGAGCAGGTATTTTTATAAGAGAAAAATACATGAGAAAATTGATTTGGCTTTTCAGAGATTTAGATGTGTTCAAGTTGTCGCTCAGCACATTGGACTTAGAGAAGCAAAATTTGTTGGTGATTTACCAGGTAGAAGAACGTGGAGCTTTGGGTGGGTGTTATGTGTTCTGCAGCAAGTAACAATTTGGTTTTGATAATCATGAATAATGCAAATACAGGGACAAGCCATGTGGATTTTAACATGGGACTACCGAACGTTAGAGTCAGAAGCTAAATTAGTTGGAGTCGTCTCTGAGATCAGCTTTGCAGACGCTCCATGAGTACTTGCAGGCAAAGTCAGTAGTAACAAATCTGAACACGGCCGCTCGTCTCTGTAGGCTTTATAGTCAAGTCCTGGCTGTGTAGTGAGGAAAAGTGCCACAAATTACCCTGACCATGAGATCAAGGACTCCTCGTCCTCTTGGCGCTCGAGGTTGCAGAGAACTGGGAATCGGTAGGTGCTATTGGAAAGAGGTGCCTGGTAGGCTCATGTCTGTTATGGGAGTTGGTTGTTTGAGTTGAAATGGTCTGTTGATAACGTTTGTATGAGATGTGCTTTTATTCTTTCTTTTGTTCTCCCTCCACCTACAGCAGATTAAAAGGCAGCGAAGAGTATTACGTAACTCTGTAGCTTATTATTATTAAATAATGTATATATCTGGAATCTTGACTGTACCATACAGGTTTTTAACACCAAGAATTACTGAACCTGGAGAGCAACTGTATGAAAGTGAGGTGCCAGACGAGAGACTTTACTGTTGTAAATTGCTGTAGCCCCCCCAGCAGCTACACTGACTTACACCAGGGCCAGCCCGCTGCATTCACAGCAGCCAACTCTCCTCTGCCTTCCCGCTGTTTTCCCTTTTTCTATCTAGCTAAAACGAGATAAAGATGTTGCTTTGTGAGAGGGAAAGACTGAGAGCTCACCACAGAGCCAGGCAGAATAAGAGCAGGTGCTGAGCAACGTTTCCAGCAGCTCAGCTCCCCCTCGACAGGCTTGGTGCACCCCTTGCTTTTGAACACGGGGCCCCTCTGGAGCGCAGCTTGGCAGCTGCACCGAATTGAGTGCTAGTCCTGCAAGGCCGCACGATGCTGGGAGCCAGTATATGATCTTGCCGTGTTTACCTTATGGATAAGATATGCAGTGTAGCTGCCCCAGAGTGGTTTGTAAACTTACACTGTAAACACTGTAAAATGTTTCATCTGTTCAAAGTCAGTTGGTTCAAATATTCTTTCTTTTCTTTCTTTTTAAAAATCTCTAAATTAATTTCTCTATTTCAAGTGGAGAAAATCAGTCCAAGCTTTATAGATCAATGTTAACCGCATCAGATATTTCACACTATTGTTTTTCTTTCTCCATTAGTTCAAGAATAAAAAACGATGCTGAATAAATATAGTTACCAGCTATCAAGTGTATAGTAGGGTAGTTGTTAATAGGAGATGGGTGTGGTGTATTACAGACAAGGTTCTTTAAAACTCTTTAAATCTGAACATCCGGACAGATTTGTAGAAGAGAAATTCTTGGCTAGGTTAATCCCACACAGACTAATGTACATTATGGATAGACATATAGACATATTAAACAAACACAAGGCATGCACAAAATATTTCCTGATTCGAGAGTTACAACTATGATGGAGCATATCACCACCAGGTCAGCCAAGAAGCCAAATGCTCTGGAAACACGGGGCTGACCTGACTGCAGGTGCTACTCAGGCCAGCTGTAAGTCATCACCATTCTTGTTAACTAATCAGAACAGGAGAATGGTGAAGTTTTGTTGGTTTCTCGTCATTTTAGACTTAGATTTCCCCCATGAACGTGATCATGGAGAAGCAATTTTGTGCAAAGATGCGGTAGCCAAGCATATTTTTCTCAAGGCTGATGCAACAGATGTGCTTGCAGGTATAAAATGTGACCTTGTGAAAGCTCTCTGTGCTCTCACTTGGGAAGGAAAACTCAATGGTCATGGCATCTCTTCAGTCACAAAAGGTAAGAGGGGAAAAAAAAAAGCCCAGACACAGAGGGTGATCAGAGGGGAGGAAATTACAGAGTGGGGATAGATAATGATGATACCGTCTAGTTCTTATGTAATGCTTTTCACCAGGAGATCACAAAATAATTGGAGAGCTACAGCTCTCACAAAGGTGAAAGGGAATCCCAGTCCTGTGTTATATCCATTAAGCCTGTTGCATTTTGTACAGATCAAAGAGAAGGAGTTAAGTCACAGCTAAGACTAGTGAGCCACTATTCTCAAATGTTTGGGGCAAATGAGGAGAATACAATAAAATGTTTGCTGTCTTGCTATACAGCATTAATTACAAAGCTGTGAAGGCACCTTATACCTGATAATATATTGTGAAGAACTCAGTAATTAATGTGTTGCAGAAAATTTCTAGCTGAAACACGAACGGGACCATTTACAGATGCTTTACTGAACAGAAGTGCCAAATCTTAGGTTAGGTTTTGGCTGTGGACCAAAAATACTTTCCACAAGAGGTGATTATTATGTATGATTCATACAGTGAGTCCACACGAGTAAAAATAATACTGCTTAGCTCTCAGTGTTCAAAGTGCTTTTACATTTTCAAAGTGCTGTGCAAACATTAGTTAATTAATGGCATAAAGTAAGTTACATTTTTGTGCATTTAGCATTGACATTTTGACAATAAATGGTTTTGGAGACTTTATATGCATCAGCGCATTTGAGCAGCTCATATAAATTGTGCTAATGTTCTCAATTGTATTTGAGCAACATCTTAGTAATTTAGATGCTTTTTGTCTTATGATGAGCAGATAGAGCAAAGGTTATCTGTAGATAGCAACGTACCATAAATAACGTATCTTCTTGTCCTTTCTAATAAAACGTAAATCTGCGCTTACACTCCTCTGTGGCTTGTGTGCCGTGATCTGCCGCAGAAATAAAAACACTGGTAGAAGTCAGAAACCACTAAGAGCCATCATTAGCATTCCAGCTGCGGAAACAAGAGCTCTGTCCAGAAGATGGATTTTGTGGAATTGGTGTACCCAAGGTTAGACATTGGGACTCGGTAAAGCACTGGAACATCTGCTGGCTATTTTCAGAGAACTGTCAGCCTATTACCATCTATTAAAATTAATTTAAAAGTGATCCCTTAGAGATGAATCTCTTTTTTTTCCCTTCCTGATGCTTGTGAAAAATGTTGGCATACAGTTGACATTTACATCCCAGTGGATTTTTTTT
>VYZV01038055.1:193945-226802 GCA_013401275.1 Pandion haliaetus | reverse complement strand
TTCTAAACAACCTATATTAAAGTTGCAATATCCTCTGTGGAAGACATTTGTCAATTGTATCAAGCTGGCTTAATGACCTTTCACTTGAGGACGTTTTGGCTGAATCGCAGACCAAGCTCACATGCCAAATCTATAATCACATCTGCTCTCAAGCATAGATCTACCTTACTGGTCCCAGACTCTCACAGGTGCAAATATCCCAAAAGCAGGCTCTGAAGTGCAGCCATTCCCTGAGCTGACCCAGCCGCAAGCTCAAGTTCTTGAGTTCTTGGGGAATAAATATTTTGCATCAAATTTTCGTGTCTCACTTCTCATTGTTCCTTCTGAGCGCCCTTCTGAGTAGCAAGAAATACTGCAAAGGTTGCATTTAGATCACACAGACTTCATACAGACTCCTGACTTGGTTTCTTTCAGGATGCTGGGAATCAACCATTACAAAATCTTGTGAAAATAATTCATTACTCTACGGTCATTCTCACTTAACAAAACCACACATTATTTTGCTGTACCTACCTAGTGTCTCAGGCATGAATAGGGTGTAATTGTGACTGTAAGTGACTTTCTACAAAAAAAAAAAGAAAGAACTTTTGTGTAGGAAGGAGATAAATAGACTTTTTTTAAAAAAAATTACATATACTTTACCTGGTATCTATCTGACATGCAGTAAGCAAATGATCCTGAGTTGAGCTTTTTTGGAAGAGACACTGGAGTGAGCATCCTGGGAATGGAAGTGGGTTTTCTTCTGGCAGTACTGGAAATTTAATAGCTTCCTCTTCTGCCTGGTTCTGTCTTTTCTGGATGGCGAAAAAAGATTATCTCTAGCATTAGAATGAGAGACATACAGTATTTGAGAAAATCAGCCTTTGTCCTTTAAAAATGGTCTTTAATAGCTTTCATTAATGAGTTTAATTTGGTCTATAAATGACAGATAACTCAATCGTAAAACATTTTCTTCAAGGAGAGAGATAAGGTAATATTTACATAAATGAGATTCACTCCAGGTTTTAGTACGAGGAATGGTTTCAGAGCTGTTTCAAGTTATGCATTGTGGCCTATATTCTTGGGAAAGCAATTTTTTTAATTTTTTTTTTTTTTTTTTTAGAAGGGCTCTTTTTTATCTACAACAAACTTTTTGAATAAGAGTTTTGCAAACTCTGTGTGTGTACTTTTCCTTTATAATCTGGGTAGCAGGTACGTTACCCCTTCACTTTGCTTGCAGTACAGGAGTTTTAATCCCCTCAATGGGGAGTAATTATTAACTTTCCACACCAACGTTATCTCTACCTATGTTCTCCCTCGAATGGAGAATATACAGAGGTGCTGGGGAGGAGAACCTGCAATACATTGCAGATGATTGCAGTGGTAGTGCTGCTCATACAGGTTAAGTGAGCACTCTTCATCCCTAAAAGTGCAGGTTTTATGACACTTGTTGAATTTTTGGAAACCTAGCTGTAGTCAGACAAACTTGGTGTCCAAAGTGCTGCTGCTGTCTTCCCACCAAGGTGGGAAATGCTTATCTGCACTGATCCAAAATGCCTTTGAAGTCAGCGACTTTTGGATAAAGAGTAACTAACATGAACATTAATGTAGGATGAAGGTGAGAATGATTAAAGAAAATGCAGTGGCAAACAAGGAAATTACCCAGTGTGAGCTTCTTTCAGGAATTGCTGTCAATTGCATTAGGCTTGAGGGACTTCTACATCAAATCATGTATTTTGCAAAGCTTTCTAAGCTGAAACCTTCCAGGTTCTAGGTGTGTGTATAATTTTGTATGTGGGGGTCATCTGGCCTCTTTTGATGGAAATACTTAAGTAAGTTGAATTTTAAACCAACTTTGTAAGAGCAAGCCAGGATTTTTTCTTCTGTCAGTAATTTGGAAAATAATGTGTAAGGTCTAAGTGACAGCAGTCAAGAGTTGTAAAATACCCCAGCCCCGAGGTGAGGTAAAACCTTTGCTCAGCCTTAAAGAGAAAATTGTTGCTGAGTTTATCATGGCTGCAAATCTACCCTGCCTGTAACAGTGCACTTAAAAAGTTATTTAAGCCATCATCCACTTCTTCTAGGAACTGTTTTCTTCTGCTCTTTTTCTACAGCTGAAACATTTATTGTGCATCCTCAGGAGCCTGCTCAGGGCTTCGCAGCAGCGCACCCAGAAACAAAGGTTTCTGCCCTAGCCACGAGATGCCAGCATGCTCCTATTCCTGCACCACGAGGGGCTGCCCACCCCTGCCACAGGGAAAAGCGAGGGAGGCAGAGCTTTTGGGGACTGACAGACATGTGGTTCCCACTGTTCAGGGACCTGTTGACTTCTCATAATGCCTGGAAGTCACTGCCATCCCCTACCTCTGCACGACAGCAGTAGGGAGCTTTGCTTTCCAGGGCATGAATCCCTATTGCTCTCCCTGCTGGTCCCCAGCCTCAGGCAGCTCTGCCTCCTCCACGCGCTGGCTCTAGCATCCAAGCCTAAATTACTGGGTAGGAGGTACCATCAATTGGTCTCTCTGTGTGGTTTTAAAATCTGGGGCTGTTTTATCTTCAGAATCTTGCAGCAGCCACAAAGACGATGACAAGGAGGAGATTACATTTCTGTTTTCAAGCATATTCTTTTTTCCTGAGTGGTGGTGGACTCTGAGCAAGTAGTGCTGATTCTCCTGCTGGCCCTGGCAAGGAGTGGAAATTGTATTGGTAGATATTACGCAGTACTACAACAAAACTGGTAAAAACCACAGGAATACAAGTGACACCTCGGCCTCAGGGGACCCAGCAAAGAGCTTTTGGGGTTAGTGGAATATGGCATCTTCTGGGAATTAGCCTACGACAGGTTGGATGCCCAAACAGGCTTAGGATGCTCATAATTATTGGCAATTTGGGGGTATTTAAGTCCAAATTGTACTAGTAAGATACTGAAAAATGTATGTTGTAAGGTAAAATGGGGTGCAAAAAGTTGGCCTCTGGCATTACAACACCCTGCTTGATTCTATGCCACAATGGCATCTTATTCAGCAGAGATCCACAATGAGGATGTAATGATAACTTTAAGTAAGCTGATGATTTATCTCCTAAAAAACGCGTGGTTGTTGTAAAACTGCCTATCAGATATTTTCAGAGTACTATCCTTCACAAGCCCTTATTTAACGCAGTTATATTTGCATGCATACCCTCTCTTCACATTTGCCATTTGTCACTGAGATAGCAAATTACATTCATCAGAATCCATTCATTCCCCCGGTTTCGCTGAATACAGGATTATCTTGGCTGTGTCAGCTGCCCTATGACTGGTAACTGTGAAAAATGGAGGTCGCCTTCAGATATTCCAAACATGTATCTTCAAAGGACAGTAGGTATTAAGCTGAAAAAGATGAATGGGCTTTATGTCATCGTGTTTGTGTGGCATAAAAGTGAATTGTGCAGATTGATGGATATCTTGGTAAAAACAAATGCATTTTTAAACTACTCTCTTGCCCCGTTCCTGACAAGTTGTAGTGACCATCAAAAGAAATATACTGAGGTGTTACCTTAAATGCTAGGCTGATTTTACAGGGTTTTTTCACCTTTAGGAAACCAAAAAACTTTTAGTTGTTGAGCAAAAAACCACATGTGGACTAATAACTACCGGTTATTTTATAGTCTGGCTGTGTTTATATTAGCACTACAGGACTATCATGTCTTATTTGTCGTATAATCATGCAATATATATGGAGCTGGGACACATACAACTTTGTTGCTGACCATTTGTGAGTTCCTCCAAACATGTTGTCATAATTTCCTATTTTAGATCCAGATTGCTTCTTTAGGACAGCCACTCTGCTTGTCTGGCAGGTGCTTCGTTCACACAAAAAAGTAACAGCTCAGCACAAAGAGTCGCCAGGTCCAAAAGGGAAAGCTTTACCTGTCCTTGAATAATGCACTGTTTTGAAAAGGTATTGAAGGCACAGAGTTAAGTCTCTCATGGAGAATCAGTAACCTTTAAAAAACAACCAATGTATTAGGGGAAATTAGTTATCATTATTGATTCTCGCAATACCTGGGTACATTGAAAGGATATGCTGGAGGAAAACTGGTGGTGTGCAGCGAAGCTTGTGAACTTTGCTTGTGACCATTGATAGGGTATTTCCCCACCCCCCCCACCCCGTAGCATCTTTGCTTGAGAGAGAACAGGAGAAAAATCTCAGGGTTCTGGTCTAGGTCTACTACTCTTGCTCTCTGTGACCTTGGGCCCATCAAATCTCCATGTGGAGGGAGAGATCTATCAGAACTGTCACAAAACTGTAATGCTTACCTGTGTTTGAGATCTGTGGGTAAAAGTGCTTCTCCACTGGAAAGTATTATGGTTTTTATTGTGTTTCACTAATACGGAAATAGGCTTGTGCCATAGTGGTGACTGCAGTGGTGCGTCTGGTACCCATGTGATACATGGAGTAATTTGCCCTCATCTGCTGAATACAAGCAATGCTGTAGGAACAGGCACGATAGACAGGGAGAGCCATTCTGACCGTGTTTTAAATTTATCTTGAGTTTCACTGCTAAGTGTTTTAGAGGCAGGGATTGTTACAAAGCTTTAGGTACCGTTCCTTTGGGATGTTGTTGGTATTATATTTTATATATATTTTAAACTTTTAATAAATTTCTGGTGGGTTTTTTTGTTGTTGTGGGGTTTTGTTGTTCGGTTTGTTTTGTTGTTTGTTTTTTTAAATTGCCTTTGGACTTTTAGTTATCTTTCACTCCAAGCAAAGTATGCTTTCCATCATGAAGTAGGGTATTAAAGCACCACTAATAACTTTCTGGTTTTTAACTTCAGTAAGACCACCATAGAAAACATTCCACTCTATTTGTGATAAGCATAAAAATAATTTTATAATTCATGTGTTTTGTATTATTTTTTCTTTCAATGACTGCCTAAGTAATACGATGGTTTCAGTAAGAGTTGCTTCTTCACTGCTAGTCTTCAATGGGTATTTGCTCTTGATGTGATATCATAATGCTCCATTAATGTCATTACTTGCAGGGGGTTTACAGCAATGTGGATTTTTATTTAGGTTTTTGCTTTGGATTCAAAGAATCTCAAAACTCAAATCCATGAAAATCAAAGAGTTTTGTCCTGAAGGGTGATCTAGAGATTGCCTGTTTGCCTGAAGCTGGACTCATTTGGGTGGCTGAAAGTTCGAGTAAATGAGGGGGTGTTTTGACTCAGGTCTGCAGTAGATTTGAAGCTAGGCCAGGTGTAAAGATCTTAAGGCTAGATTAATTGCTTTGTGAACATCATCACACAGTTCGCTGATTGTCAAATTCACCGTATCGCCAGTCTGACACCTCTGCCCCGCTTAAATCTTGTTATGAGGATGGAATCGGCGCCAAAGCTTTGTATTTGCCATAAATACTTGACTGAAGTTCTTTTTGAGAGTAATTCTGCAATTATAGACCATGATGTCATGCCGAAAGGAGCAGACAGTCAGCTATGCTCTATGCTTTAATGGTTTCTGTGAATTTTGTAGTAATATCAGGAGGCTGAATTTGAATTTACGGTGCTATGAAATGAGGAGTTTTTATAGGGCCTGAAGCATTCACCTTTCAAGGAGTGTGTGAAAACTTCTGGCCTCGACCACGGCTCGTTCCCAAGTGGGATGCAGTCTTCTCCGCTCTTTCTTTCCAGTCAGGCAGACTGCCATCTGGACAGCTGGCCAGATGTGCATGGTGCTCAGGAAAGGCAGTGCCTCTGGCAAAGTGGATCACAGCTGCTGCAAGGGACATGGCAGATGCCTGTGTTATTTTACAAAGCTGGTATTTCCATCTGTTAGTTGGTTGCAACAGGATTTCCAGAGGATCAGACTGGGCAGAGGGTAGGCTGAAGGGGAGACTGTCGGCATCAAGAGCATCATTTACCAGTACTTTAAGGGGGCAGAAACAGATGTCAGTCTCTTTGAAGTGTACCTCTGCATGTAGTCAACTCAATGCATCAGCTTGGTCCTGGGCAGGGAGGAGCTCTGTCAGAAAACCAGAAAAGAAAGAGATAGGAAATGTGGTCCCTGAAGATAAGCGAGTGAGCGAGATGTGGACTTCAGAACAGCAAACTGAGCCCTTGCCACAGAAATAGAAGAAATTTTACACAGTGTCCAGGGACCAGCTAGGACACTCATAACCTGATCCTGTGGTGCATTAAAAATCTCTTCCACCTTATTCTTTGCTTCCCACAACTGAGATTTTGATTCCACGAGAGCATGCTTTGGAAATCTGACTTAGGTGACTTTGTTCCTACTCGTGTCTATAAGGGAAGTCTGGTCGGGCAATGAAAGCCAACAGGGCTGCCCAAGCAGCCACAGTCTGAACAGAGGGAAAATGTGGGATTGCAGCACACTTGAAGGTTCAGGGCTTCTTCCTTACAGGCACTGTAGTCAAGGAGTCTTAATGGGTACAGGCATCTCTGAACTGTGGCTGTTAAGGATATGTTTGAGAAAGTATCTGAAGATTTAGGGTAATGAAATTTGAATATCAGCACTTTAATTCTTGAGGAGGTAAATGTTATTTCTGGCGTTACGGAGTATAGGCGCTGATCCAAGCACGCTGAAGTCAATAAAAAGCCTCCGTTTGGCTTCACTGAGTTTGAATTAAGTCCACAAAATGTTTGATAAACTAAAACCGTTACAGCAAACTTCTGGTGTTCACCATCACCTTATGACAATAGGTCCTGGTGGGATCAGGCAAGGGCATTTCGTAGAAGGGCTTTGCTACATGTACAAAGAACAGAAAGCTGCTTCATTCTCTTTGTTGTTTATTACCGTTAATTTTATTTGGGATTGGGAAACATTTTTTTACAAGTTAGCATTGTTTTTCTATTGTGTATTTTCTGGTAAAATTTAAATTACGATGAAACTTGTTGTCGCATGTAATAAAAAGCAGTCACTGCCTGCTGGGTAAACGTCTTGGTACTGGGGATATGCAGGAAATACTTGGGAGTGCTGAAATGCAGTTGGGTTTAATTTCATTGCAAGCTGTTATTTGTTAGGACACAAGGTGGCAATGACATGGAAACACTCATTAGATAAAATAGTCTAAAATGTCTTTTGATCAGTTTTCTGCTTCAAATTTGTGCTTGATATACACGGCTTGGCACCTGGGTACATACATACAGCTATACATATGACAACATTTGGCATGTCCTGTGGATTGTGCTTCGTAATACCTCTTTGTAGCGAAGTATAAGTGCACAACTAAGTATTACTGTCCGGACAACCTGCCAGAGGCCACAGGAACAGAGCTGAGATAAAAACAGAGACATTTTTGATCCTAAAATGTATGTAGGTACAGCTGTAGAATATAGACTTCTCCTATATCAGTGGCTGCGCGCACAGATACACGTGTATGCATGCAGTGTTCTCCCCCACGCTGCAGTAGAGGGAAGGGTCTTTAGGGAACTTGATGTGTACTTTTAGTTTGCAGGGAAGGCAGGGCTTTTTTTCTTCTCAAAGATTCCATAAAAAAAGAGTGTAAAGTTGCCAGAAAGCGTCAGCAGACTCTTGTTTTATTGTGGCTTTGGATGTGGCGAGGCTTGCGATTATTTCTTCAAGCGGTGCATGTTCGCCTTGCTCCATTTGCCTTCTGTGGGCAGAGCTGTCTCCGGTCGGCAGTGTCTGTGTGTTGGCAGAGCTCGGCTGCCATGGAGGGGTGCAGCTCCCAGCTCTGCCATGTGGTTTGTGGGACTCTCGGCAGCTTTTCATCGTTCCCATGCTGCGGTGATGGTGCAGTCCCTGAGCACCCGCCCAACCCAGCTTCCCATGGAGCTCCTCTAGATCATTAGTGGTCTATGAGTGAACTAACCCAAGGTGCATTAACCTACCAATAAACTTAAAACTCACTAGATGCAAAGCACTCTCAAATTCACTGGGGAAAAAACCAAACAAACAGACAAAACCCCAATGAACAAAAAACAGGAGGAAATATTTTTGCTAGCTTCTTTGTACTAAGATCAGCGCTGCTGCTGTTAAGACCAACAGTGCTTTTATACCCAGTGGAGGGGTTTTCAGTTCATGAGATTTGGCTGTATCCTTGTAAAATCCTGGCGTTAATGGCTGACTCTGGGTCCATTCCACTGCAAAACAGTCTGAGCCCTGTGAGCCACGCAGAGCCCCAGAAGTTTGCTGATCCTTATCTGGTGCAGCTAACAAAACCACTGGGAAGGTATCCTTCTCAAAATTAAATGGAGCCTGGCAAGGAGAGCAGGGCCCAAGAAAAAAAAAAAAAAAAATTAAAAAAAACCAAAATCAGTGTACTTACAGCCTTGAGCTGTGAAGCTGCCTACTAAGTGAACAGCTCATGCAATTTAACTCCCTTCTTCCTGTGTTGCGGCACGCTTAATTTTGGGGTTCTTTGATCCACCTATTCATAGCTGTGAAGCGAGCAGAATTTAATCAGGCTCTGACAGGGGAGGGTTGATTTTAATACTGGCCTCCAAAAAAGAGCTGTCAATCAAGGATGAGCTTTATTACCTTCAACTTGCAGCTCCTTTAAACTTCTGCTGCAGTTGAGTGGTGCTTGGTCAGCTGTGGAGGAGCTGGGCACCTACAGAAGGTGCTGGGGGCTCCCTGGGCATGCTGGGGGATGTCCCTGGGGGCTACTCCCTGTGCTCTGTAAAGGGGCAGCATGAAAAGTCTAATCAGGTTGGCATTTCCTAGCCACATGAGAGGAGAGATTTTCTCCTTGAATAAGGAGTTGTTTTCATAAGTGCGCATCCCAAAAGGCCTGCTGAGCTTTTGTGAGCCAGCAGGCAAGGCGAGTTTGGAGTCACTTGGATCAAACCTTTCCTTGTTGTAGCTGGAATGGGAACAGTGAGGGCAAGGGTTACTTTCCATACCTAATTTTGAGTTATTTTAGCTGGGGATGTTAGATAAAATAGTCAATGACTGGCAGGATGATAGAATATGGTTTAATTTCAGATTTACTATCTGCCAACACATGCCATTCAATCAGATAAACACAGGATTTCAGCTGTCATCACAATATCTTATGCATACTTAAAAATAGAGTACTTTTTCTCACACCAAGAAGAAATTGAACAGGTTTATATATAGGAAGTGTACAGTCAGGTGGCTAGAAATTTTGAAAGAGTCTGCCATTTCTAGAGAGATTCCCTATCTTTAAATTATGGAATTATACTAGAAGTAGTAGAAATTCTCAAGATTGCAGAAGTTTTATCATTGTCAACTACACAGAATAAATAAAAGTAAAGGGAACACCTTGAGAAGTGGAACTATATGAAATGAGGGAAATGTCGGTAGTATTTGCAGCAGAGAATATGAGACTATATAGAGAGCAAGATGACTCAGAACTTCTCTGCCTGGGAATATCATTCCTCCTCTGGTTTATAAGTTCCCATCCTTGCTCTTTTGTCTGTCCTGTTTCACCTATTGGGCCTATCACTGTAATGCTTGAATATCTGCTCCGCTCAGGAGGCGGAGGTGGAAGGTGACAACCTCGCATCACCCCAGCACTATCCTAAACCAATTTTAACAGCAAATGTAATTGAAGCATTCACTGTCTAAAGCTTCCCTCCTGAAAACACACAACTTTACTTAGGTGGACACTCTCATATAGGTAAAATGTGGCACCCCTTGCCACCAGCGCTTTACATTACAAATTTGCGAGTACACAGATGAGTATGGCTTTTTGGCTTGAGCGCTTAACCAGTATTTGGGTTCTTTATTATATCGCTTGTGAAGAGTAGCTGATGACACAGTCCAGCATATTTTTAAGGTCTAGACTGGTTTGTTTACGGGGGATGCACAGAACACCTTGTTTCTGTGAACATCATACGAGCAGAGCGCAACAGGCAGTTTTCTTGCTCACAAATCTGCCGATATGCTTGCCCGGTGAGCAGCATCCGCCCAAGCTCTGCCCTGCTGCTTCCTCTCCTGCTCACAAGCCTCTTTCTTCCTTAACACCCACGTAACCTGTACCTTCAGTCTCATATTTCCTACCTAGTTTGCTCTTTCAGGTTTGATAGTCAGCTTTGATTCACAGATGTTTTTGTTAGTGACTACTAGCATTCTCCAGCATAACTGATTATTGCCTGCTTTCGTGCCTTTCTGTATTCTACCAGGCTGCTCCAAAATGAGCTCTAAAATGTTGTGAGCTGCTCAGCGTAATGGTATCTTTGAAGCCAAAACTTGTACTTTGCTTCAAAGAGCAGCTCTAGCAAAAGGACAGCATTTTCTACTGAAGATAAGGGAAAGAAGGCATTTTTTTCTTAAGAGCGTTCCTCCTGCTGGTTTCCCTGCAGGGGGGAGGCTGGTGCTTTTTCTAGCATGGGCAAAGTTGCACTTGAGGAGCTCTGCTACAACAGAGCGGCTTACTGCCCATGGAGACACGAGGGCAGCATAATGCCAGCCAAGATGCTGAATTTCCTATTGCTTGGGCTTCATCCCTTTCTGGTTAAGCTCTCGTGCACTTCAGAAAAAAAACTTGATTACTGGGTCTTTTTGACTTCCACAGCTCCCTCCTGGATCTGAGTTTTGGCTGCAGAGGCAATTTGTGCTGTGCTATGCAAACAGATAAAACAAAGAAATAGCAAGGCTAGAGTGAAGTCCAGCGTGGGTGTTTTTCAGCCTTAAAGGCTGTGGAATTCTGTTTGGTTTTTATTTTGTTTGGCGCTTTTTTTTGGTCTCTTTTAGAAAAGCCTTTCACATACAGTGATCTCCCAAACAATTTATTTGAAATCATTGGTGGGTGGCGCATACGTTATGGGCTGTGGTTTCATTGGTATGCTCAGCCTCACTAAGTAGATGGCATATTAAATGTTTTATTTACCCCGTGTGCTACCTGTCATCTAATCAGCTTTTGTTTTTGCTGCATTGTGCTTGTATTATAGCAAGAGTAAGTGGTTTCATGTAAATTAAAACCGCATGAAACCTTTTAAAGCCATTTTAAAATACGAAATGGTTTTGCAAATAGGTTTGTCGGACAAGGATTGGAAAAAGAGCTCTTTGCTTACCCATTTACTCTTTTGTATGCTTATTAGAAGCCCCCCGTGTGACTCTTTCATCAAACATTGCATCCCAGTACTCGTCTAGAATGCCAAAAGTCATTTACACTGTGCTCAAGAATGGTTTGCATAAACAGGTGGCAGTTAGGAAAGAATACAGTTGTGAGCTTCGATTGCAAATGTTACTTTATAAATTACAACACAGATGCACAATAAAGTCAAAACATGCATCCCTGTGATGTTTTCTTGCTTGCCTGGAGCATAAAAGCATGTTGGCTTAAAAGATTCTTTGCTTTTATTAACTATTATTGCCAGTGTTTATGATTGCTATCATTTCACTGTGAATAATTTTGTTTCTTACAGGTGGATCGTATCATCTTCTGCGTCTTTTTGGAGGTTGACTACAAAATTTTCAAGAAGAAAATGGGCGAGTTTTTCCCTCTAGGTAGGTATAGTAATCGAGTGCCATCTGACTTTAAAAGATGATGCAGCAAGAAGACAACAGTTGGCGTCCTTTCTTCTTTCCCTGCCTAAGCCAAATATTAAAATGTGAACTTTCTTTGAAGATCAGCTGCTCATAGAGCCTCTGATCCTGGACAAATGCAGACATTTAAAATTTGTGAACTGGTAAAACTGCTTGTGATACTGCTTTTTCAAAATCAAGGCCTGCTTTTATATGCTCAGTACAGCTAGTTTCTTCATTCTCTGCTGTATCCGTATCTCCTCCTGAAACCTGGTGCGTGGTGCTGGCTCTCTTGACTCTCAGAATAAAATGATTTGCACTAATGTATATAGCTCCTAGTGTATATTGCTTTTCCATGCACTTTGTACATGCTTTGCTCTTTCATTAATGATGCTGGTAGGGTTTCTCTGGGTCTGAAAAGATACCGCAGGGGTTAGAGCCCAACTGTGTCTGAATGAGAACTTTAAACTTGAGCTGTCCCTGTGCAAGAATGAATGGGAGAAAGATGGCTCTCACCGGAGCACTGGGGAAATGTTAGCCATTCATCTTACATTTCACACAGGAGGTTACTTTCTAGAATTCAGGAAAATCTGGTGGATAGTAAATTTGTTAATCCCCCTCCCCCTCCATATGCCTGTGATTTATTTTTATCATATATCATTAGAAATGTGTTCGGTTTTTTATCAACCCTAACCTTCTCCCATTTTATTTTGTTTTCTATGACATCAGTCCTACTATGTGAGGCAAGATCCAGATTTTAGTATTTTGGTCTATCACCCATTTCAGAAGTGGCAGTCACTTAAATATGCCCCATGCTGTCTGTCTGGTGGAAGGGGCCTTTGAGTAACAGGAAGCAGAGCTTTGGTGTGGTGTGGTGTGGGTCTCTGTTAATTCTACGGGTCTGTGCTGTCACAGTAGCCACAGTGGTTTTTCTTTTTGCTTTGGCTGGTAGTATGGAAATTGTGATGTTCCTGTCTCATCTCACTAGAACAAAGCTTTTTGTAGATGACTTTATAATTTCCAGTTCGCAATGATTGGCAGCTGAAACTTAAAGACCTATTGAATTATTCAGGTAGCATAGAATGGTGTCTAAGCGCTTAATAATATTTTTGTCTGGAGCACACTGAACATGCATTTCAAAGACTGCATTCATGTCTAATCCATTCATTGTGTGATTTTTTTTTTTTTGGCGGTGTACCCCAACACATAGGATAAAGTGGCAGTACCCTGCGTACTGTTGCTGGCTCTGTTCCTGCCCTTCAGATTAAGTGAGAGTAGACTACAGTGTCAGTTTGTCAACAAATTACACTATTTAATACTCACCTTCATCATTAAGGTCTTTGAAATCATGGATTAAAGCCTGGTATTGTTATAAATGTAAAACCCACTTGGGTTTGAAAGCCTGAGAGACAAGAAGATGCTTCAGAGCTGAAGGATGGCAAGCCCAAAGGGGGAAAGAGAGTAAGATGGGAGATTTATTTCTTTGGGGGGCTTTTTGAAACCTGATATTGTTGAACTTCTGTCTACAGAGAACGTGTGTGGTTGGGTGTCATGTTATATGAAGACTTGTAATTGCATTACGCCACATTATGTAGATGATCAGTTGTACCATAGTTTTAAAAGTATGTTTATTCTCATGCATGGAAAGTTTACAGTTTTTTTGCTTGAACTAAAACTGGGAATTTGATATGTGACCATAGAGAGGTGGCCGTGGTGGGGACCCTCTAAGGTGCAGCAAATCCAGTGGTTTGCAGGTATGTGACTATGCAAAAGGTTGATCCAGTGGTTACACAGACAGCTGTTCAGAGAAAGATGGTTTAGTTCTCAGCGGCCACAATTTGGTATAGATTGCTAAAAGACCTTAGGACACATTTTCGTAGGCTCCCCGCTGCAGTTTTCTCATAACTAATGATTCTGAATGCCAGATTTGATATGCCTTAATGATGCTGGTTTCCAGAAGGACCTGAGCACCTGCTGGCTGGTGAGCTGGAGCTGTAAAAGGAACCAGTTTAGCATCTAAAACTTTATCGCTGACTCAGTGCACGATTTCCTGTGGTTAGGTCAGTAGTCAGTGAATCGGGAGATCTGATTTTAATGCCTTGTATCACCACGGACATTTGGTACGCCTATACAGGAATCACTTAGATCTTCAGCTTGTGAGGAGGCAGGAAAGATATGTGCTACCCAAATGACTCTCCATTAGTGTCCCTGGCGAAATGGTCAGTGTCTGTGTCTCTCTCCTGGAGGGCTGCCCTAATGATTAATATACAGTCTTAGGCTTTCATTGAAATGTCATTGAACTGACACTTTACCACAGGGTACCACGACTTCAACAGATGTCAGCTGAAGTCAGTCCCATCCTAAACTGCCTATAGCCTGCCGGTGAGAACATCAGCTGAAGGTCTGGACAGTGATCGCCAGATGACCATCATGTCTACTATTTGTTCCTTTTTTCTGGTCTCTTGTGAATTCCCATCTGCAGTTAATGTAGTAGACTTTGATGAGCTATCAGCAGACTCTCCGACTGTAGTTCCATCTCTCTGCGGGACGGGTTTCTTGCACAGAGGACTTAGTCAACATGGCTCTGTGTCAAGGAATTAGCAACTGTCTCTAACGTTGACAATAAATTCCTGATATTTAGACTGTGGAAGGAATTGCCAAAACTCTGGTGGTTTTGGTTTGGTTTTAAGTGAATCTATTAATGTAGTGAAATGAAAGTCTCTAAGGATAGACTTGCCCAAAATTTAAATTGATAAGACACTATGTGAACACTTGCAGGAGAAAATAACACTGATTATATTGCTTTAAGCCTAGAGAAAAAACATCAAGACATCTTAAAAGTGTGTCTCACATTCAGAAACATTATGAAATATATCTACTTTAATAGATGTGGACAAAAATGCTTAGAAAGAAGAATATAGTCATGGAGTTATATACATAAATAGTTATTACTTTAAACCTGGTGCATTAATAAATCCAAAAAGACATCCAAGTGCTTGAGCTAGTCAAGTGATAATGAAATGAAGCTAGAGTTACACCTCAGTGCATTAGAGTAAGTGGAATATAGATATAGGGAAATTGTTCCATTAGTTGAACATATCATTAGGCCTATTTGGCGAGTGGAATGCCAAAGAAATTAGTCGAGTAGTAGTACTGATATTAAGACAACTGCCAAGAGCCTTGTCATCTGCAAACTTTAAATATATAGGGGGAACAGGCAGACTTCTAAGTAATTTCATGTCTTAGGAGTGTAGCAAAGCTGTTCAGTAACAGACCAGTTGTCACAGTCTCAGCGTTTCTGATTTAATCTCAGTAATCGGTAGCCTGTACAGAACCTGAGCCAAAACCAGCATGCTCCGAGGGGGAGCGCCACATAATCTTTTACTCCAATTTAGGATCTCATCCTAGCGGTTGTCCAGAAAAGCACTGGTTTAGAAAGTAAAGGGTCCTGGTCCACGCAGAATTTTCTGTTGAACCTCTGGGGTTTTTGCTGAGAAGTTTTTGTATGTCCCAATAGAAAAAGAGCGAGGGTGGAAGACTGTCTTGGTAAAACAACCAACCTTCTGTGCTTCAAATGGGTCACTGTTTTAACATATTAGGTGCGGCAAACAGNTCTTTTTTTCTTCCCTTTTTACCAATTGAGTCCTATCTCTTAGCGGAATGAGATAGCCCAGCCATTCTCCCTTCAGCGGTGTTGGGAAATCCTCTCTGTTTAATCTGAGAGAATAGAATGTCTTGCTACATATCTTTCAGGCAAATAAAATATCCTTGCCTGCAATTCTGGCTCAGATGTGTAGTTCTTACATTACTGGATTCATTGCTACTAGTATTATGAGTGAGCTTTCTGGGGAAGGAGCTGATACTCATACCATTTTTTTTCTCTTGCAGTTCATTGTTTCTTCTAACGGAATTCTGCATGGAGCCTAGATACTAGGCATTACACTTATTGCTAAGTATATATATTTGTAAGACTGGCCAGGAAATGGTATAAAAATAGTCCCCCTTGGAAAGCTAGATTTACCAACGTTTACCTTACAGTGATACGTACGTCTAGGACGCTATTCGTAGAAGTGAAATTAAAGAGTATTTGTAAACAGTTGTCAGCTGGAGGCAAAGATACCTTTTTTTTCTCCCTCCTGTGTACTGTGTCTACCAAGCTACTTAATATGTCAGATAGATAATCTTGTAAGGACGTTTGGCAAATGTTTATTTTTCATGGTGGCTTTTGTGTATTATGAAAGGTTTATCTTAAATTGTAATGCTTAAAGTATTTCTAATCTACCACCTGTTATCAGTGGACTGGACAGGGGAATCATTTTTTCTGAAAATGTTCTTTAGGCAAAAATAATGCTATAAAGGGTATGTACAGTGAAGCTGCAGCATTCAAGGTTATATTACATTCTTTCTGCTTTAAACAGAGTAACAAAATTACTTCACTAAAGCATCGCTAAAATTGTTAGAGAGAGGATGGGTTTGCACTTTTATTAGACCACTTGATAGATGGAAGATGCAAGCTTTTAGACTCCATGTCCTTTCAGAGCTAATGAAAGGATGCTGAGCCCAAGAGCTTGTTCATTTTTTTTGAGCCATATCAGTTGGTGTTAGGAAAAAGAGAAATTGCTTCATCTTGAAAAAACTTTCTTTCCCCTCTGTTCCAGGTTATGACATTTAATGCATTTTCTGCTTTTATCCTAGTTGACAAAAAACACTGTCTCCCCTACCCAAAGCATATGGATTAGAACTACTGACTCATATTAATCCTCCTGTTACTTCAGGAGGATGCACAGCATCCTAGTTGTGCATAAATGTGCAAATATATTACAACTGTGGAAGAAATTCATTGTTAAGAGATCTACCAGGCTTGGAATCAAATTGGAAACTGTCTAAATGGCTGAATGAAGGGCTTTGTATTAAAAAGGCAGATCCCTGCACTAATACGTGAGTGAACTCTTAAGCAGAGATTGTAATTTCTGTACTGGTATTGAGAAGCATCGCCCTCTCCACTTAATATGGCAGACTTCACTGGGGCTGAAGCAGTCTTCACTGTGAGCAAAGGAATCATAAGTTAGCCCTTCGTAAGTAATCCTGTATCAAATGGGTAATTCATTTGATAAATTTAGCCTCTCTATTTGCATTTGCAGTGTTCATGAGCCGATTCGTTTCCTTAATTCATCACCTGAATGTATTCCACAAAATATTTTTCATGGGCTTTATTTTACTATGTGGATAGGTGCCAAGCGGTTTACTGGAAGTACCTGATATCCTTTATCGGAGATTTCACCTGGGTAGTGATTTGCCTTGTAAGTCGCGAGGCTCTGGTTTTTCTGACTGGTTCAGGCAGGCGTGCAAAGGCCACGGGGCTTAGAGCCCCTGGAAATGGATGTTAGGGAGTAAGAGTTGAGGGAGTTTGAAATCCCTTTGGCCTTCTCCTCCCGATCAATGAGGGCCATCCCGAAGGTTTTGATTGCAGCTGCTTTTCCCATCTCCATGCAGATTTTTTAGGTTGTCATGTTCACAGCTGATAACCGCCTGTGTTTTCAAAGGTTTAAACTAGAGGCAGTCAGACTGTCGTCTCCCTTTCTTAACTGCTTTCCCTCACAAAGCTTTCAAGGCACTGTGAATGGGCCGGGTCCTTGCTGATGGCACGGAACCTAAATTTGTGCCCAGACACCTGCTGTGGGTACATGACCATGTCTGAGGCTGAGCAGAAGCTAGGACAGAGCCAGGGTGACCAGCCACAGCAGCAGCAGATTGGGATGTGGTGTCACAGTCTTTGGTCTGTGCCCTGGTTGCGGGCAGGATCACCTGCAACCCAGGCCTGTTTGCTGGAAGGAGCAAAACAAGTCTAGCTTGCCTGATCCCACAGTTCTGATGGAGCTGCAATCCCTGCTGTTGTATTGGGATGCTCAGGGGACTCTCTGGTTTCTCTAGCTTGTGAAACTTTTGACTTGTCACTTCGAGATCCCACTTGGCTTTTCAAATGGTGAATGCGGAATGAGATGGTGCATGGCCATGCATCCTTTTCTAGGGCTATGTATCAAGCCATTGAGAGCATACCAGGGTACCACTCAGTATTTATGCATTCGCAGCCATCTGGCCTGCTCTGGACTCTGTGCCAGCATTTGACGTGCCCCCCCCCCCCCGATTGGAAATCAGGGCGGTGCGGGGGGAGTCTTGTGTTCAGGCAGAAACGAGTGAGGATTTGTTGGTGGGTGGAAGGCCGCAGGGGTTTTGGAGAAGCTGTGGCACACTGACAATTTCATAGGAGCGCGGAATGCTCTCTGCGCTCCTTTGAGCTGTCTTTATATTGGAGGATGTCATCCTCAGATGGCTTCTACAAGACCCATCATTTAAGGACTTAATTCAAAACAGCTGGGGAGAAGCACAGCCCCTCTGTTTGCCTTGACGGTTCCGTGTCCCTCAGTAGTGGAAGCTTCAGAGGAAGCACTACCCATATGGGGGAGCTGGAGGAGCCTGTGCACCAGAATAGGATGCTGGCTTTGCTCTCTCTCTCAGCACCTGCAGATCCTGATAAAGTACACTCCAGCATAAATAGGATGCTGTAAAAATTGTTCTCAATCCAACAGTTTAATATAGCCATAATGCTTAAAATATCTGTCCATTTCAAAATGTGTCTGAAACAATTTACCGCATAAAATCTCAAGCTAACTAAAAGCTAAAAGTGTTCGTAAAACTGTGGAACAAAATTCTTCTATGGCTTTTTGTCTTCATTTGCCATAGCAATGACTGTGCCAGTCCTATCACTCATTGGGGTTGCCTGTCTTAGCCCTTTTTGCCAGTGTCTCAATGTAGTGCAGGAGGATGAACAAGCTCAGGAGAGGTGGTGGCGAGGCAGAGTATGTAATTGATGGCTCAGATACTATTTTCAGCATCTTAAGAGATAGGCAGACCAAGAGAGGGTTCCTAGCACCTTCTAACACGGCAGTGGCTTTCCAGTACCTAGTAAAAAGTTAAAGGGCAGTTTCCTGCTTCAGTTTGAATCATCATAAAACTTCCTGGTACGATCCCTTCTGAATTATTTCCTAGCTGGCTGCTGGCAGAGCATTGCTCTAGATGTTGGCTGTGTGTTGCAAGTATTGGTCACACCAAAATTTGGGCTTGGATCCTCTGGTTGTACATGGTTTGACAGAGGCTTATGATACTGTCTGCTATATGGCCTGGAAAATCGCTTGCCCCCCTCATTCCTGATAGTAGCAATGGCACTGCTTGGAGCAGGGTATGGACAGATGATGGGACCATAACCTATTAAAGTGCTGTTGTCAGAAGCTTTTACTTTGCTAAGTGGAGCCTCCTCTCCTTTGCTCCAGTAGCATCTTGTAGACATTTCCCTTGCCTCCTTTTGTGAGATTGACGATGGAGCCTGCAATAAATCCAGAAGTCAGGGGAAATGGCTGTTTCTATGTATTTGTCTACTCACTTCAAATCCCTGAGCTCTCCAGCTCCTGGGAGACACCTGGATAAGGGCTGCATTGAAAGAGGCAATGAGGATGCTCTTGAAGGCACAGGGGTCATGCAGGTGCAAGGACCAGGCTGCTGCATGTGTTACCTAACAGCGTGCGAGAGCACAGGGAAGATGATGAGTGCAGTAAATAGAAAGGTGAATATGGAGCAAATATTTACTGTCTCTTGTAACACAAGAAGTGCAAGGTGTCTCAGGAAATGATGAGTCAGGATGAAAACAAGCAAAAGGAAGTATTTTTTCACCCAACACGTAGTGTATAAGAATGCTTGCTACGAAGGACTGTGGAGCCTGTAGGTCTTAAATACGGTTAAGAAGAGGGATTAGCTCAACCAACAGAGGACTGGTCCAACAGTGGCTATTAATCGCCATGGCCTATACGTAACCTTAGGCTCAGGGAGAAACTGGTAGGGGGCGGGAAATGTATTGCTGTTCTGCACTGTCTTTCACAGACGGATACCTGGCACCAGAACGTGAACAAGCAGAAGCTTCTGTATAATACCCTTCGTGAAAACATCTTTGATCGGGGATCTTTTCTTCCTGCTGTGTTGCATATTGTGGCATCCCATGTAAAAAAATCCAAATGCATTTTATGTCATGCTCAAAAATGTCCTGTCCTGTCTGGTCACTGACACTGAGTCACTTCATGTGCTCAAGTGCTTCTAACTGCAAAGGGTGCAGTTAAATTTGCGTTGGTGTCATTTTGTTGCCTCTGCCTTAGGTTACTGATGAGATTTTGTTAGAAGTTTGCATTTAGAAACGTGTCGCCACATGAAAAACATACAATTTTGTGTGTGACTGCTACATTAGCATACATGTGGGTGAGAAATCCACTTGAGCACTTGTGCAAACAAAACTCGGTTGTTTTCAGTATTTTAGGGCAGGGAGAAAATAAGGAAGTTTTGCACTAGGTACTTCTTTTAAAAACTGATGTATATTTTCCCAAGGAGTGCCTCATTGCTTTTGTGTAAGGTAGAAGCATCCGGGAAATAGAAATCCAAATCTGATCCTGGCTATGAGCACTGTTTCCTGCACTGGAACAATGTTGTCCAGTTCACTCGCAGTGGGAACGGCAGCGACCATGTAGCCTTTATATGCAGCTGAGGCCCATATGGGTATATGTATTTTACAGCAGATCAAGTGATACGGTCCATAAAAGAAGCCATCTATGTGGTGACAAAAAAAAAAACCAAACCCAGTGTCAAACTTGTTAGGAGGTTGGTACTAAGGATTTCTATTTGATATGGCTTCAAAAGCTACAAACACATTTTACATTCAGTGAGACTCCGGTGTTGTGGGACTGGTGTAACTAAGCAACATGGGAAGAAAAACTGCACTGGTGCTGCAGTAAGGCCAGGATCTACAGAGTGTATCGGTGGAAGTTTCTTTATAATCAGACTAAAAAATGTGATTGAACTTGCTTAGTGTCAGGTGGAGGTTTATATAGTGCCTATTGCTCCGTATGCATGATTGCATGATTAAAGGATACAAATGTTCAGAACCAAAAGAAGTCCTATTTCTTCATCCAAAGCCGAAGAATGTGCTTTTTTGTTAAGGATCTTTTTGTTTTACCTTTTCCTTTTTTTCCTTCTTCCTCTTGTGAGCACTGAGGATGAGGGAAAGTTTTATGGAAAATACAATTTTTTACAAGTAGATGTGAAAAGAGTCAGGCCTGGCTTTGGTTGATCTCATCTGGCAGAGATTTCCAAATCTGCTTTTCCTCTAGGAAAATGTTCCCTTTTTCTGTGCTATTGGTCAGTCTGTTGTATTCTCCCAGTGGAGAACTGAGTTGGAGGGATCAAAACAACCAAAAGAGCTTGTGAGCTCCTAGGTTATTGCAAGCCTCATAAGTACATTTGGGCTTCATCAAACCCTGGGGTGTTTTTGTGTGGTTTACTACGCTACAAAAAAAATTGACTCTTTTAGGTTGAGATGGACATAGAGCCTGTATACTATTGCGAAGCTCCTGTTGGGTAGCAGCAGTGGTTGTAATCAATCAAAAAGAAGTGATTTTTCAGTTACTAAGGATTAAAAATGGACACGAGACGTATGATTATAAAGCTCCCTAAGGATATTAAGATGATCATGCAGACAGGTGGGTGAAGCTCTGTGACAAAGTTTGGGAAAGTCAGGTGTGATAGAAATATGAAGTAATTGGTCTTTTCAGCTGCTGGAAACCTGATACCATCACGGTTTAGACAGTTTGCATGAGGCAGGTACCCTATCCCCCACTGCTGGCCACTCAAGATGGGACACAAGAAGCTTTTCATTTGAGCAAGCAGAGACTGCCCCAAAATGGGATCCGTTTTCCTCAATGTTGCAAGACTTTTGTGCCGCATATCCTCTGTTATTCTAGTGGAAACTGTACAGGCAGATCATGGAATACCTGCTAGGCAAATGCTTGACAGCAGGAACTTTTTCAGCCGGACCCCTATTTTTGTATAGCAAATAAGCTCAACAGGATGGCTGCAGCTGTCAGTGCTGAAAAGTTTTATATGTTTTTGGTTTTGGCTTTTTTTGAGGCATCGGTAGTATGATCACCAACTTGTCACTTCAACCTCCTGTACAGCTCTGCCCATCTCATTGCTCTGTTTGCCAGTGCACGTGTAAACGGGCTGCAGGGGGGAGCTTGCTCTGGTCCTACTGTGCCCTCCCAGCCCCTTCCCTGGTTATGCTCAGTACATGGAGCTGCGCTTGCAAGGAGGAGCAGACTGAGACACGTGGGCTGCCTGGAAATAAGGAAACATCTGGAAATCGGGAAACAGCAGAAAGTGCTGAGAAAAGGAACAAATCCTGAAGAACGAGACGAGGCAGCTGAGGAAAGGTTAGAGGAAGGCAGGGGAGGAGCTAGGAACATGCAGTGCTGTCGGGGAAGCGCTGGCAGCCCGGGATGCAGGCCCTGAATGCAGATGAAACAGCAGCCTCCTGCAGTCTGGAGCTGGCTCTTGCGTAAGAACTATTCAATGCATGCACATTTAAAAATAAAAGGTGTTTGTACAGCGTTGACTCTCTGCATGCTAACATGAGGAAGAATGCAAATAGAAGTGTGAGCAACAAGGAGGAGGCGGTTTAATGGCTTTGGGGATTAGCAGAGGTATTTAGAGCCTTTCACCTCTCTGTGCCTAACATAAATCTTAACACAGATTGATGGTTTTAGCCATCTGGTTTGTGTTTGCTTGTATGCAATGACTAGTGAGAGAGTGAAGGAACCTGACCAGCAAGGCAAAAGAAAAAGTATATGACAGAAGAAGGCATCCTCTTCTCCAGTGTCAGTAAGAGCAGGTATGGTGCAATTACTCTGTTTCACAGAACTCGGCAGGTAACAAGGGAGAGGGGAATGAAAGAGTAACAAGCATCACTTGGTACATGACTCTACCAGGGAGTCTGTGACTTATACAAATGTGTATGCTCTGAGCAACTTGCTCCCAAATGCAAAGCTCTGTGATCTTTAGAGATATAGTTATCCCAGATAGCATGAGTGTTAGAGGGCGAGTTTCAATCATAAGTTGACTCTCAACTGTAAATTATTTTATACTTGACTGGAAACTGTTCTCCCGTAGATCACCTGTCTAATACCTTAATTTTATATACTGTAGCTCAACTTATAAGCTGGAAAATTTTGCGCTCTCAACCATATGACACGTTTTGGATTATATGGCTTCCTTGTATCCTAAGCCTTCTAAATACTGATGTGAGTTTTCTTGGCGGTGGGCTGACCCTTGCAGGAAGTCTCTGTTAGTTTTCCTCTCACTCTAGGCTGCAAGGTCTGTCATTCCTTTTCCAGCAAGGTCATCTTGGTAGAGCTTCCCAAAATCTAGGGCTTTAATGGGGAAGCCATGTGAAAGGTCACTGTTCTGCTTCTCCAGCCAAAAGAGTAACCAAGAGTTGGTATGTGCGTGCACACACTATACAGCATGTTTTCCTAGTCAATTATTTTTCAGCAGGTCTTGAGTAAGGTTGAGAGTTACAGAGGACCTCACCTCCAGTCTTTCAGATGGGGGAGTCTGGGCAAGAAATATTGACAATCTGTCTTTAAGGAAATGTTTACTGGTGTCAAAGATTCACTCTCGGGTTCTGTGGTTTTACTCAATTTTGTTTGGGATTGACTCTCTGTGGTGCATATTCAAACCAAAGCAAAGCTCTAGAAGGCTTCCTCTAGATGGGCTAAAAAAAACATATAGGGAACATAAAAAATCCAAAACGTAGGTATTACAAATCTGATTTATAGCAGTCTTGGCACTGATTTTGCTTTATGTTGGGCATGTAGAGCTTCAGTAAAAAATATTTTTACTTGCTTTTACTTCTTCAGAACCAGTAACCAAGAAACTGCCTGTAATATCATTCTTTCGGGGGGAAGAGAATGAATTTTGGATATAGATTTCTACAACACAAATAATTGGTTTTGGCATAGACCTCTGTCAACTAAGCATGGTGTTTATCACTTCAGCCAGCCACACCAAGGTCAGTGAAAGAGACCACTTTATATTTGACAGGGAAGCACTTCCACCAGATGCATTAATAGCATGAGAGTAAGAATTACAGACACATGAAGTGGCTGGGGAGTGCTGTGTGCCAAAGGGAAACTCAGATTCAGATCTAGATTGGGGTAGAATTTTCAAAGGCACCACAATGACCTAGAGATCATGTCACCAAGCCGTTGGGAGCCCAACTCCCATTTTCAGAAATGACGTAAAGACTTTACTGCCTTTCAGCAAGACTTAGGTTCCTTTTCCCAGAAAAAACAGCCTTTAATTCACAATTAGTTCACAAAAGCAGTCTTTGCCTCTTCATAATGATATTGCATAATGACTTCACTACTTTTTAATAACATCAGATTTCTTGTCTGTGTCCATTATCACTAGCTTAGAAGCTGTTCTGTTGCTTTGGGAATTTCATATTCCAAGTCACTTACAGAACTATAATTAAGAACTTCCGCAGAAGACCAGGTGATTATATGTATGTTAAGATATTATATTCTGCTGATTTAGTGTCAAGCCTTAGATTAATTTGAAATTTTATCATGCTGGTTTCATTATAAATGCTTCCATGGAAAGAACATGTTATTGAAAACTGAATAATTAATAATCTCTATGTTAACCAAATGTTTTCTGAGTGGTTTGTTGAAAAAAGTCAGGACTTCACTTGAAAATCCTGGCTGCAAGTCAATGGCAGAATCTCTGTTGGCTTTAACAAGATCTTTCATTTTCTTGTCTCAAAAATTACTTGTCAAAGCTCCTTAAGGTTTCTGTGTACAAATATATATTTGTACAGTAGGGGCCCATGTGCCTTTTTTATCTCCAAAACAATTGTTTGCAGAATAAGGAGAAAGGAGGTAAAATGTACAGTGACTTTTTAGTCCTGATCCTTTGGGCCAGACTAAAGTGTACTCAAGAGAAACATAACCTGCTGTTGTTTAGTGGCTTCAGAAAGTCCTGCCCTCCAGATCATGTCTGAATGAGATGGAAGGAGGAGAAGGACGAATACAGATCCATCTGCTGTAGATTCACAAGGATCCATGAAAATTCTCACACTTATGATTTTAATGCTTATGGCAAACATAGTTCCCAGTGGAGGCTTCTGTTACTAATCAATTGTTCTGTCCTCATGCTACTTAAAATAAAGTTTCAGGCTCCAAATCTTGATGAAAGCAGAGCTTAATCCTCATGGTGTGTGTCACAGCATTTGGATGTCAGTGGAGTTTATAGTGTAAAGATCTGACCCTGTAAATTGGGACCTAAATACTGCTGTTAGTTTCCATTACCATTGATTGTAATATTAGAAAACTCCCTCGGGTTCAAATGGTGGTCATAATATGCACAAGTTTGAAAGATGTTAATCTTTAGACAGAAATTGTAGGCTTGCTACAGAATTTGCACATGCCCAAATCCATTTAAAAGGTTATAAATGTAGTCTATATGAATTAGGAACACAGCTGACATAAACTTCTGTGGTCAATGAGCTCTCCATTAGATGATTAAGGCTCTGGAACACTNNTCCCCTCATCAAAACAACTTGCAGTAAGAAATTCCTTTGTTACTGAAATGCAACTTTTTGCAAAAGGAATCTGCTTTCTCCATATATCGTCTTAATAATTACAAGTGTTCAATTCCTGGCTAGCCCAAGTTTGGTCTTAAACCAAAGTCCTGTCTGGCAAATTTATAGTAACTTCTTCATGTGGTATGATTTCTGGATAACTCGTTCTCTTCTTAACATAGCCAGTTGTTCCCAGGAAACAAAGCAAACTGCAACTTGACAAGTAAACCAAAAACTCTGCGAGAGAAAAGAATGCAATTTAATTTTATGAAAGCCATAACTTGCAGAACTCTGTAAATTATGCAGAATTTTATTCCCTGTCTTTATTCCCTGCATTTCCTGTATCCAGTAGTAACAGTCTAGTATCAAAACCTTCTTCTCCCATCCACCTCCAGATCGCACTGCAAAATGTCAAATGGGAGGCGGCAAACTAAGATAGGGGCAACTTGAAACATGGAAACATTTTAGATGTTTCCTGGTATTCTTATTAATAATTTTATTTCTGTTTTTTTGACAGATGATGCTAATGAAGAAGGAACTGAGCTGAGGGAAGAGACAGGTGAGTAAACAGTATTTTATGCTAAAATATATCACTTCTCTGAAGCATCAACTGCACTGAAAGAATTCTTGAAACTAATTGCCTTGGTTGTGATAAGCAGTGCCAGTCATTTATTGCTAATGTTACCACAGTCACCTCTGTTTTTTAACATAACATAGGGTAAACCATCCCTGATAATAAATAGTACATGGTAAGAGTGGCTGAGACTACCTTTTTAATGTCATCAACTCTTATGAGCCTCTGGGTGATACTTGGTTGCTTT
Organism: Pandion haliaetus; assembly: GCA_013401275.1. Lineage (NCBI taxonomy): Eukaryota > Metazoa > Chordata > Aves > Accipitriformes > Pandionidae > Pandion > Pandion haliaetus. The sequence goes on along the minus strand of VYZV01038055.1, from coordinate 201,033 downwards.
TTATTAATAACTACTTTGAACATGAATGGGAAATAAAATTCTGCAGTCTCTTTGTCTGTAAAAAAGGTGTGAATACAGCAATTCTTGAGTCATTTGCAATTCTGATTAGTGGCCATGATTAGTTTGCAATGAAAATGGTAGCAAAACTCTCCCACAAACTCTTAAATACGTTGAACTTGATTGGACAATATTTCAGAGGACTTTTTTTCCTGGTCCTTCTAGTTTGCTGTTTAAAACAAGTGTCAATGTTTAGGGTTTGTGGATGTGGATAGACTTGAAATGGAAATGATGGATAGGTATAAAGGAAAGAAAGGCCTAAGGAACAAGAAAAGAAGAGGATAGAGGATTAGGTATCTCCCATGAGGACAAAAGCTTCCAGCCAGAAGACTTCTGCTAGTTTTTGAAGAGATCTTTATCCACTTATTGTTCTCGATCAGGCTTTTTGTAACAGGCTTCCACCACAGCACCCTGTGTTACTTTCCCTGCTGACCTTCACCTAGAGGTTCTCAGTGGACATCTCCTGTTCCATAAGAGACCTTTTCTATGCAGCGTAGCTCCCCCTACTCTTTGTCTCTGCCTCTCTTTCCTAACCAGCTAGTATCCATCCGTGACAGTGCACCAGGCATGTGCACTGTCCCCCAGGTCTCTGTGACCCTGATCCCACCATAGCCTAGTGACTGTGCAGGAACTTCCAGTTCTTCTCTTTATGAAAAGATACGGGATCAGAAAGGAGAGCCACATGGAGAAAGGCAGATATATACCAGCCAGAAAACACAGGTAAAAGCTTTTGAAGCAGTACTTTGGCTGCTTAAATTGGCAAGATTGTCCTAAAGACAAATGGATTATGATGATTTATGCAACCAGTTAATTATCTTAGAAATTAGAAATACTTGAAGAATGGTGTATATGCATAGATGTGAAAACATGGGTATACACAGATAGATATGTGTTACACTGATGGATTAGCACATTCTTTTATGGCTGTTCTGGCCTGTTGATTTTATTACATATAATTATAATTACTTTTTGGTGTCAAGATTACTGGATAGGAACTTTTACAAATTTTAATACAATTAATGTGATTGATATAGTTGTACATACATACATAAAAGTAGAAAAATAAAGACCGTCATTATACAACAAACATTTGCCAAAGATTTTCCTACTGTTGAATTTGCAGTATTCATCTAACATTTCCAATTTCATGTTTTACAGTTATCATGGCACGTATACCTTTGTAAGCCCAATTATTTTGCATTTTTTATCTTGTTGCCTTTATGGTGATTATGCAAATCACATTGATTTTTTTTTTTTAAAGCATTTAAAATTAGAATTAAAAAAAAGTACATTTCCACTTAATAGCTGGTCTCTTCTTTCTTGCCATGTATCCTTCACAGTTTCATTAATTTAGGTAAAGCTATATAGCTGCTCTGGGAAGTGATCACTGAATTAAGTCATTTGAGGAAGGTATTTCCCTACCTGTCTGTTTCTTTGTGCATGCGAGAGAGATGAGGTCATAGGTTCCTTCACAGGTTTGCCTATAGGGTGCTATGAGCTTCAACAGCATGTACATCGTTATTTCTTTATCACTTGGAGATACTCTGGGAATCAGTGCATCGGTCGTCAGCAATCAATACCTACGTGGCTAAAGAGAAGTATCTTGTATATGTGCTCCAGTAGTGGGGCAGATATACAAAAGTTATGCCCTTTTAATCTATTTGCATATGGCCTTTTTAATGATTGTAGGATGCATTTGCAGGAACTATAAATACATACATAATTTCTGTATTGAGGGGAGTTTTCATTTTTATACTCAGATTTTTATCAGTTTGAAGGATATCTGCTTTTTACTGTTCTAAGGGAAAAAGAGTAGCAACTTCTAGTCACCACTTCAAGATATTAATTGAATAATCATTCTTCATTCCACTTGACTTCATGGGTCATGGCTCCAGCAGATGGAGTCAGCAGTTGGCGCCAATATTGATGACCCTGGGTTTTTGAGCTGTCCATATCCAATCTGCTTGGGGGTTATTTCTCCAATTCCTATGCTTGGGGGGGCGGGGGGAGAAAAAAAAGAAGTTGGATTCCTGGAGAGCACGTGTTGCAGACTACACACATGTGTATGACATTTGGCAGACATTCAAATATTCTAAATTTCACCTAAATTCCTGTGCCTCCAACTTCCTATTGCTAGGTGTTTCTGAGGGCCAATATCAAACAAAGACAAAAACACGGAGGAGTACAGGGACACAAACGAGATGTAGACTCATCGTATCTGTACCAGTTTTCATTTGAAGAATGTAATAGAATGAGGTGGAGGTTACAGAATTGGTCCTAATTTAAACCTGGTGGCAAGAGTTAGAGGAAAAAAAACTGATCCTGGTTTGGTGTCAGCTGAAGTCATTTGGAATATGTCCATTGACTTCAGTGCACAGCAGATTAGGCCTTGGGAACAGCTAGAGAATTAGCCAGGAGTAAGGAATAACAGATGACCAAATGTATGTATTATTGCGTGATGGATACATTATGAAAGTAATCTGTCTTGTGTTTCTACCACCCTGCAGTACAAATACCGCATTACACTCAGAAAGGCCTTTCTTTCTATGATTTCTCTTCAAAATAAATAAAGGAATATCTTAATTACATCTGCTGGATAATATCTATTAATATCTACATTAATACTATAAAATCAACAAGCATGAATGATCATTTTATCGAGTTAATCACATAATGTCACTGTGTATATCGGATGTACTAAAATAAGAAAAACATCTAAAATTAAAAATAACCTAGTCTTATTAAATATACACACTCAAGACCACTCTTTTAATGGCATTTAACTCACAGGATTTTAACCCCTCAGTTTGTTATTTTGGATGTCGTATCTTGTAGCAGCTGCTAACTTAATGGCACCATTTAATTCAAAGTGCTTTGATGTTATCATATGTCATTTAGTTTGCTGTTAGAATGGCTTGAGTCAAAAGGGAAGATATAGTAATAGCAGGTATGAACCTGTGTAGTTCTACATCTTAGCTTTCCTTTATGAATGATTTCCTACATAAGCAAAGACAAGGACCAGATGACCTAACACTCTTGTCTACCTTCATTTTAACTTCAGTGATTTAACACTGCAGAGTCATGATGCTTAATGTTTTAAGCTCCATTAAGGGAAGATTATTCTAAACTTTAACTTCTGAAGGACTTTGCTTTTACATCCATAGATTGACATATCCATGCACAGAAGCATGCAAAATAAGCCCTAATACTGCCAAAACTGTGTGCGCAATTGCAGTGATTGCATGTGGAAATTACAGAAGCATGTGCTATTACAAGAAGTGTGGTCCAGATTCCTACACAGTAATATCTCATTATTATGCACTGACATAAGTTAATTCTTTTACCGTTAAAAAAAACCAAACCAAACCAAAACCCACACACAGAAAAGAGTTTCAGTTCTGAATCTGTATTCTGCCTCGACCTGTTCAGTTTTGCTCTCCATCGGGTACCAAAACCTTTTGACCTCACGTGTATGAAACTTGCTGCCCTACTGTCTCTCATTTCCCATCTAATAGTTGTTTGAAATAAATGCCCTGCTGGCTATCCTGTTTCTGTCCTGAGCATCCTAATTAACCACCTTTTCATTACTTCAGAAGCTACAGCCAGCTTAGAATGGCAGGACGAAGGATCTCGTTCACACTAACAAAGGAAGCCCTATTATAATCAATGCTGTATAAGTACAGAATTTCTTTGTGTGTTCCACTGTGTGCACACTCTTATACTTGGATACCTTTTTTTGGACAGAGACTTTCTCTTTTTTTTCGGAGGTGAAAATAGCAATCACTTGTAGCCAGGGAAATTTGGAAGTTGCGAGGGATTTTGGGAATAGCTTACTTGGAGGCAGACTGTGAGATTTAAGTGGCTTGTTGACCCTCTGAATTAGCCTATAAAGAAGAATTTTTTATCCTGGTGTTAGAGCTCAGAAACCTTTTTGCACAGATGATCGTGATTAGAAAAGCTTTTAATACGATCAGTTCAGACACCTGTCTAGGTGTGCTGTTTTTAAACGGAAATTTGCAGGCAAAATTTCTGTAATATTTCCCTAACTGTTCTGAAAGGCATACTTACTGTTGTAGAGCAGAAAGGGCTAAGACTTATCTTTTGACCATAATAAAAAGACATTATTTTGAAGCCTGCACAAATTCCTTTCTGTCTCTGGAATGAGGGAAATCTGCTAAAAAGCAGTGGAATTGTGATTGAAATCTTTTTCTCCTGGGACTGTGCCTCTACATCCTTTTGTGAGCATTTTAAGGTTCTCTATGGAGTGCAAAAAGATCATTTCTTTTGAGATAGTAACAGTCCTGAATTCTCTGAATATAAGCCTCCTCCCTCTCCGTCTTTGTGCTGTCAGTTAAGATGTTGGTTATATTATCTAATGTATTCAGATACTCCTGAAAGACCTAGCTGGACGTTTGCAGTTAAGCTTGGTTGACATTTGACTTGTGGGACTGAAGGAAGCCTCACAGATTGGTTAGATGATAAAATTCATCACTAGAGGGGTGACTGTTGATTGAATCACTCCTATTGTTTTGTTTCCCTGATGTGAATCATTGTCAACCAAAAAAGGGAACATAGCAGGTAGTTCAGAGTGGCGGTAGAACCAAAGCAGCCATACGTCAATACGGTCCACTAAAAATATTCAAGTTACTTTTTAAAAGAATAGGAGAGTGTTGGCAGGAATCAGTCTTTAAAAGCCTGGTTATTTTCAGGATCTCTTTTTTTGTATTGAAGTTCTTGTTGAACTCTATCACCATTGCTCCTGAGTAACCCCTTTAAAAGGATGATAAAGTGTTTCTTTATTTGGCAGGTTTTGCCTTTATTTCCCCCCCCCATTATTTCTTGCTGTTACTCCTATATTGTCACCACTCCAGAAATAAGTTAATCTTAACACTTGAAAACTAATTTGTTTTCCTTCAAAATATTGTATTTTAATTTCAAATTCAGATGAGCAAATGTGATGACATGATACGTGACGTGTCCTGTGTGAAATACTGTTGGGAAAGGTCTACCTCCTGATACCAAGCCAAACCTGAAAGCATGTTCTAGTTTGCAGTAACTAGCTTTATTTACTGATCTCTATCGGCCCTTCATGGTCTGAACTGTATGGAATTCTACAATGTAACAGAAATTCCATTCTAGAAGAAATTTTTAAGAACAATATTCAGTTTGGCTTTTTTGGCTAATGCTTATTACTTAAAATTGAGAAAGTGAGATGGAATTTAATTGCTCACAGATCTCCATTTTGGAATTTTTGTTGACATTTTAAGCTGTTGCTTCACATAAATTGCTGCCAGTTTCCCAATCCATGGCTCTTCTATTTTTTGGACATTAAGTACAGTAGAATAACCAGTTTTCCAGGCGGGCAGGCAGAGAACGTTTCTGAGTTTCCTGGGCTCCATGCAAATGATCGACTCCCTTTTTGTGTCTTGAACAAACACAATATTCCCCTTGACTGTGCAAGTTTCTTTTCCACATCCTCACTTACTTCTTTCATACCTTCCTGGTCGAAAACTTTCAGCGTTTTGGTTCCAGATATCTTCTACCCTTCCACAACTACATATAAAAGGGTAGTATCTACAGCTCTTAGTAGAGCCAAGTTCTTTATGAGAACTGGGCATCTGATCACTGAGAGCTGTTTAAAAATCCAGTGACATACAGAATAGATGATTGTGTGGGGTATGTATGACAGCAGAAGAGACGGGAGTTTTCAGAACACTTAAGCAATTTATAATACACATCTAGATAGCTTTTATCCCAGTTGCTAATTAGGTAATCCATCTGTGGTAATACTAGGATTCTTGTTTTCTCACAGCACAGCAATAGGGGTAAATCAAGCAAGGTCATATGTCTTCCTAAATTTCCTGGTTGCAAGTGGTCAAGGCTTCTTTCCAGTGTGCACACAAGTATGTTTTCTTTAGGCTTCTCCTTCACCCAAGACCTCAGTTGGCCACAGGTAGTTGGGAGGTTTGACAGAAAGTCAAATGACAGAAAGTCATTTTCCCGTTGTGGTTGAATAGATTCAATAGGTGCAACGAATTGAGTTTTAATTGTCTGCCATTCTCTGCTTTCGCGGTTAAGCAATGATGTTTGAAGAATGTTTTAATTAGTGAACCCGCTTGCATCAAATGTCTTAATTTACAAATACGTTTTATGATTAATTTCCAGCTTTGCTTCCCTTTTGTACTAACAGGCTTTCTGTGCTACCAGTTTTTGCCTTGAGGTCTATCATAGCAAACAGTAATTTCATCCTTTAGGTTAAGATGACAGGATATTTTGAAAACGTTGTAGCAAAAGTGCATATTTTTTTAAAGTTCAACTAACTGATATTAAACACTGTGAACTTCAGTCCCCACAAATAGGGGAGATCTTAAACTTAACTAGCCTCAGTTACTGTTTTTACTTAGGAGGTTTTCCTTTTCCTCCATCATACTGTTGCTTTCTGGCTAAATGGTTGGAATGGATTTTTTCAACCAGAAGATTTCTATCTCGCAAAGCTTTCATTTCCTTAACTTCTCTATCAAACTTGCTTCCCTACCTACCATTTCATTACTAATTTCAGTCAATACTCATTTGTTACCGTGTTATAACATTGAACGGAGAATTGAGCTGAGCGGGAAAAATCATTTCATTCAGATTATTTCTCCACAGTTCCATAACACAGTATAATATATATTATGTTAAAAACTACAAATTAAAGCATTATTCATTTTTCTATTTCTGAAGAGATTAAGAGCTTCTGAAGAAGTACGTTATTTTAGTATGAACTTTCTTCACTGCTGCCATGTGAAAGTTAGGGAAAGTCCAATCCAAGCTGAAAGATACCTATAATGACTTTTATAAAAGATAATGCAGTAATTAATTTTAATAATAGAAAGATAGGCATCAGTTACTGAATGGAGTGAGATAAAATGTACTCATAGTTGTGGTATCATGCATTGTAATATTTGATACAATAAAATAATTTCAAAATAATATGTCTTTTTTTTTTTTTTTTTTTTTTTTTTAAAAAGGGTTGGGAGGAAAAACCCCCC